>MINK01173098.1:0-18567 GCA_001735545.1 Phormia regina
ATATATATATATATATATATATATATATATATATATATATATATATATATATATATATATATATATATATCAAAATACCTTAAAGAGTCTTCTAAGGAACGAAAATCCCATTGGAAAATTTTTCAATAACCAGCGTAAAATTACCAATATTTTGATACCAATTTCGATTAAAAAATCGATTTTTTTAACAAAATATATGGGACTCATGATTTTAAAATTACTGGTGGGGAACTGAAGACCAATTTTACAAATTTTTTAAATATTTTTCCCATATTCAGCTTATTTTTACGCATCGTTTGAGGGGTGTTCTTACATCCAAATCTCGAAAAACGCTGTTCTCGGAAAATTAAATATTGTACAATCAACTAATTACTTTGGGTCTTTTCTTTAAACTTAAATAATTTTTAACGCAAACTAAAAGTACACACAATACCTTAAACCGTAGTTTTGTACTTAAAAATTTTAATTATATTTAAAATATTTGTAATATGGTCCCAAATTATTTATTTATTTTTATTATGTATATTATTTTATGCATATATTTCACTTACTATCGAATTCGGATCTAGTTTGTTCGGAAAGAAATGTGCCACTATTAGATAGTTCTATTTGGGTAACGGCTTAGTTGGGATTGGAAGATAGGAACGCTGATTCCAATTCCATACAAGCCGAATACTCGAACCGATTCTGCAACACGCCGAATATCTGGACCGATTTTTCTACAAGCCGAATACCCGTACTGATTCTGCTAAATGCCGAATAAACAAGCCAATCTACTATTAGCCGAATAACCGAACCGATCCTGTTGCAAGTCGAGTAGCCTAACTGATCCTATTATATGCCACATAGCTAAACCGATCTTACTGTAAGCCGAATAATTGAATTTGTTGTTAGCCGAAGCACTGTAATAAGTCTAGTTGAAGAAGAAGAAGAAGTTACTAAAGCCGATAGAATACGGCTCGTATTGAATATATGGTATTTAGAATTAAATAAATACTCAATAACGATTAAATTATGTTGACCCCCAGAAAGGGTAGAGCAACCGTCTTATTACTTAAGGTTTTTGGATCCGTAAGTAGACCCTGGAGGCGACTAAGTTACATCAGCCGACGACAAAAACACGTTATAAAATATTTACAGAAATTTTCTAAAATTATTTTTTTCTTTATGATTATTTCTTTAATTGAAATATTATATTTTTTTTTCCATCTGACACGACAAATAATCAACTATATTTCTTTGTGCAATTTCCGTATAAACAATGAATTATTTATTTTCATGTTATTTGAATAGTTGTTATTTCAAAGTTGGGGTAAAGATTTTGCAGAGACAAAATAAAAAAAAAATACATTTTTGCAAACAAAACTAATTCGTCCTATTATAATTTTATACAATTTAATTTAATAAAAAAAACATCAAAAACGATATAATGAATAATAAAAAGATTGAATTAGTTTTTCCACACACCATTAAATATATTATTTCGCCGCTTTTTGTTTGGAGGAATTTCCAAATTCCTCAACGTCCGAGTAAGACAAATCCGAGCGATACAATATATTGTGACCATATAAAAAAATAATTGTTCTGTTCAAAAATGAGAAATAAATATCTTACCATATATATAGTGAAAAGTTTACAGGAATTTGTAATACTTTATGTTCTAAAAATATGCTCACCTATTACTACATAATAGACTACAATCAGCGTTTTTTTTTTTTTTTTTTTTTTTNNTTTTTTTTTTTTTTTGATAGGTCAAAGTGGAGAAGAAATAACGGCATTCGCATATTTGTAATAAATAACTGACTGTCTACACGAGCAATTTAGGTTTAAGAGTACATTTATAAAAAAAAGATTACGTGTACTCTTTAAATGAGTACGTCCGCACCCCTAACTCTAAAAGCAGTTAAACTGACACTGAAAAAACTGCTGGGTACATTCAAACTTTGCTCTGATATAAGTTAAATAAAACTAGGTAAAGACAGAAAACACTACTTACTTCTTTTACAAAAATGAGAGAAAACTTTCAGAGAATGTTTAGTTCGACCCTTACAACTTTTAAGCAATATAATTTATAATTATTGTAGCTGTTAACTGTAATTAAACTCCAAATTAACTTTTAAAATTCACAATTCAACGCCTTAATCGTAACAGAATGTAAATGGTGGGAATAGTTATGATAATTTCAGCAAAAACAAAAACAACACCAGAAATTTAATCAACAGCATAAAGCACACGATAGTAAAATGGTTATGAATGTATATAGATAGATATATACAAATATACAATATACTGAGTGGAAAAGAAGAAAGGCCTCTATGGTAGAGAGGCCTTCAATTTCCTTTTAGAAAATCCACACATAATTTCATGCTAACCTTACATATGGTCTACGCAAGAGTTTTTATATCATCTAACAGAGAGTTCTCTCTATAAGAGAGTTATCTATATTACTGACTAGCTGATTCATCCTTCCACATTCCAAACGGTTGAAGCTAGGGAGACGAAGTTTGGAACGCAGGTCTCTATCTGTATAGATAGATGAAAATTCGAATGCTAAGGGGGTAAAATCGGTAACTTATAACTCGCAAATTAATAAAGGTACAAAAAAGTGAAATAGTTATCGTTATTCATTAAAAAAATCAGGGAAAAATTTTACCTATTTTTGGTACTTTTTTCATTAAAAATTTTTGATATATTGAAATATTAATATGAGTATTTTAATATGGAATGCACATCCCAAACGGCTGAAGCTAGGATGACGAAGTTTGGAGCATAGGTAAACGTAGAAACATAATAAACATAAGAATTCACAAAAGTGGAATTTGTGGTGGGTAAAAATTCAAAAAGGTTCTTCAAAAGGTACTTTTTTCTTCTATTATTGATACTTTTTGCATTTCCTGTAATATTTAACCTAGAAACATGAAAAAAATACCCATGGACTGATGTTGGAAAGAATTCACAAGAGGGAATATTGTAGAACTTTTTTCGTTCTTCTAATGCTACCTTTTGAATTTTCTGTAATTGTGAACCTAGAAACATGACATTAATGATATGTAGTTCTAAATTAATGAGAATCTATAAGAGAAGTTTTTGTGGTACTTTTTGAATTTTCTATTATATTTAACATAGAAATTTAAAATTAAAGATATTTGGTCCTAAATGAATGAGAGTTCATAAGAGGGGATTTTGTAGTACTTTTTGGTTCTTATAAACATGGTCCCAAATTAATGGAAATCCATTTGGAGACTGTGCGTCTCATTATAAATTAGTTTTATTTCAATGGTCATTCTACATTTATATAAATACACACAAAAGTGAGTGTTAAACAATAATTGAACTGTTAATTATAAAATATAAAATAAGTTATTTTTATTTAAAGGGCATATAAATTCTCGTACGCATAAGAAAAAACCAATACATAGTGTGCAAAATCAGAAAACATTTGCTTGCTTTGCAGGCACAGCTGTTTTTCTTACCGGAATACATAGATAACTGAATTCTTGTGAGATACGAGAAAATATCTGCATGTTCATACATATGTATCGGCCTACGAAAAAACGTTTTGTTAAATTTAAAGCAGAACGTGAAAGCTGTAAAGGTATTTTTCCTCCTAAAATGTTAATAAGTTCCCTGATATTTTGCAAAATTCTTATTTGTTACTGTCTTGAAGAATTTTACGGTACTATTTTATTATATTCAATATTTCAAAATTTTTATTTTATCCAAAAATATATTTCTTATATAAATATTGTTACATTTTATTTTTTAAGAAGTGCGATCGAAAAATTCTTAAAACACGTTTTGCCTCATAACTTTTTTCCGAAGCAAGTTTTTTTTAATCCAGTTTTCTTTGAAAATATGTTCCTTACTATTATCAATGACAACCATGTTGATTTGTCGTGAGTTTGATGAAAATGAGAAGAATCCAAATTGGTCCTCCAAATAATTGGCCAAAGAATTAATAGTCTGCTGTCAAACAGTTATTAGGAGAATTGAAAAGAGAATTGAGGAGAGCCAAAGAGGTGTCCCAAAATCTCGAAGATTTTAAAAAGAGATGAGTAAACTGTTGCAAAAAAGTGGCTGAAACAACTATCAACTATCTCAAATGAAAGGGTTGCCAAAAAAGATCTGCAAATTCGTAAATAGTGGCTATAAGAATAAAAATTATATTTTTCCTATGATCTGTAGTATGTTATCAATTAAACATAAAAACAATCAAAACTCTGTGACCAACCGTTATCAAGTCCTTAATAAACATTTTTAACAAATGCATAAAATGACTGTTGATTAATTTAAAGATATAAGAAAAATAGAATTTGCTAAGATTCATGTAGTATAAGCAAAAGGTTAAATTTTCAAAATAAGTATTTAAAGTACTTATTTTATTAAAGGAACATTTTCAAAATATTTGAAGAGTTTTACCAAAAATATTTGGTAAAATTTCGAACATTCTACCCTTTTGCTTAGTTAATTTTATTGTCTTGTTTAAGATTTAAGGCCCAACCAGTGACCAAAAATCTATCGTTTCGCGATCAGCTGTTTCAACCTTTGTCTTGATAAATTTTTGTCCAGTATAGATGTTACAGAAATTTTTTAGCTTTATCAATCATAGGGAAAGATGTGTGTGATAATATGCAAAAACATGTAAAAAGAATAAAAAATAAACAAAATGTCTATGTTTTACAAAGTCAAAATTGTCAGCACTCGAAAATTATCTTGATTTTTATTTATTTATTGAGTTGTCTTGTTAAATATTTGTCTGGTTTTCTAATCAGTGCAAAACTGTTTTAAATTTGAGTGACATTTTACATATTTAAAAGGCCTTCAAAAAGACCACATTACAACTATCATTTGCCCCTGTTTCATATGTATGTAAGTAGCCATTGTAGTAGACACAGTTACAATTACACTTAGATGAAGCATTTACTGCTTTTGTTTTGATGATGCAACATGTCGAATATTTGATACGGCAAATGGAATGGAAAAGCCGCATAGTTAATTAGCCCCACTAACAGAAGCAGTAGTAGCAGAAACTGGTTTAGCATGTTAAAGAAAGCCTTAAGTGATTATTCAGTGGTTTGTTAGTCCGTCCATCTGTCTGTCTATCTATGTATTTGTCCGTCTGTACTAAGTATTCAATTGATAGATATGTAGACTATTTTTCAAATAGACAAGTGAAATTTATAAAAGGTAATAACACAGCGTTCAGGCGATTTAGTTTGGCGAAAAGCGCGCGTGCTCAACTATTATTAAGTTTTCCGCAAAAAAAAAGTATGTAAATAGTTAGTACATAAACAACATATAAATAAATACAATAAAAATTTAATAAATACATATAATCACAAAGAGGAAAATAAAAGTACAACAGCTCACAATGAATATGTTTTAGTTTGGAAAAGCAACACAAGTAATACGAATTGAATGAATCAAATTACAAATTGCATTGATACATATTATAGTTTTATTTATATTCATCACGATTGGTCATGACTAAAAGTGCTTCTTCGCTAATAACATCATTTAGCATTTATTTTATTATTTGCATTGTTGAATTTGCACTGGCTATAGAATGGAATAAGGTTAAACCTATGTATCTAGTATCAATGTATCCAGCACCGCCATCTATGCGACAGGACAACAATAGTTTAAGAAACGAACCAGTTGTGCTTAATCTCGAAAAGGAAACAATGCCGGATGAAATGATAACAAAAGAAGCTATGAATCGAATATTCGGCGGTAATGAAGCCCACGAAAATAGTTTTACCTACCAGGTTGGATTCTTGTTGCAACGTCCAAGGGGTCTGTACTGGTGTGGTGGATCATTAATTTCACATGATTTTGTTTTAACTGCAGCACATTGTGTGGATATGTGGGTTTGGCGAATATTTATGAATAGTCTTTGGACTCATATCGTTTTAATTGATTTTTTATGTCTTAAGGGCTTCGCGAGCTTTGGTGTTTCTGGGCGCTCATGACATAAAAAATGCTAATGAGCCTGGTCAAATTCGAATGATGGTTTTCCACCGGGACTTTATCATATATCCTACATGGAACCCACGCCGTCTGAAAGATGATATTGCGTTGGTGCGACTTCCAAGGTCTGTAAAATATAATGGTACGTTAATTTGCAATGATATATTATCATTAATCTGAAATAAAAAAATATATAATTACATCAATATATGTATTTGAAGAAGTCATAAAATTCAGTCCATAAAAGCTGAATTACGAACAAAAAAATCTAGGCTTCAACTTGAATGTTTACAGCAAAGAAAAAATATCTGAATAGAAATACAAATGAAAAAAATAGTCAAAAGATCTAACAAAATGAGCAAGAAATAATTCTCTACAAACGCTAACACAATCAACATTAATTAAGAATATTACTATATTATGCTATAATAAAAAAATTAAACAATGGCAGCACCGGAAGAAAAAATGTGTGACAAAAACAAGGAATTGTGATGATTAAATAGATTTCCATTTCCTATGTATTCTTTGTGCGTTTTGTATTTTCTTAAAATAAATTGAAAGATTTACTCTTCATTATCAAAAGCGATTCAAGAAATTAAGTGATATTTTCATAAATATTATTTTCAATCAAATTTATTTATTTTATTATAAAAACCAGTTTTGTATTTCTATGCAAAGAAAAAATGCGGAAGCTGTAAAAAGAGTTAGAAATGAGAGCAATTGTAATTTATTCAATAACTTTCAATAGACGAGATATTTGTTTCGTTTGTTTATCAATTTTACTTATAAACATTTTTCCATTATTAGTCGTCTTCACGTAACATAAAATATGTAAGATTAACACTAACAACATGTTACTGATAAATGTAGATCGTTCAACTTGATGTTAATATTAATTTTTTCGATGTTTAAACAGGGTTCTTTTAGCATTTGCATTAAGAGCCGCGTTTAAACATTAACATCAAATTCAATGATCTACATTTAACAGTAACATGATGTTAGTGTTAATGTTAAATATTTTATGTTACGTGAAAACGACTAGTTAAGAGAAAACTTTCAAAAATATTTTTGTATGCGTAACTACGAAATACAAAGAATACTACGAAATACAAATATTCTGCCTGTTTATGAAATCTTCACCGAAATTAGATTGGAAACGAAATCAAAATCAAACACATAAACCCAATTAATTGTTTTTGTTGAGAACATGTACATACATATATCCAATCCGTGTTGGATTCTATAAACTAGCTGATTAGTAACTTTTTCTTTTTAGAAATTTTTTTAAAGGGAAACTTTTTACATTCAATTTTTGATAAATTTTCTGTTTAAAATTACATTTTTGATAAATTTAATTTTTTATAGGGAATTTTTAATAAATTCGCTTTTTGTAGGAAATTTTCGATTAATTCACATTTTATAGGAAATTTTCAATAAAATCATTTCCTATAGAAAGTTTTCGAAAAATTCATTCGTCATAGGAAATTTTCTGAAGAAAACATTAATGGAAGTTATTTTTAATTAACTGAAATAATTAATACTCTATTTTTTCAAGCATGTGCATGATCTTCAAAATTGTCATACATATTTGGAATAATAAAAAATATTCACTTGTTTCAGAAAGAATACAACCTATTCAACTTCCTAGGAAAGATTATGAGTACCGAAGCTTTGAAGATAAGTTGGGTATAGCCTCCGGTTGGGGACGTTATGCCACTGGCGTTCATGCGATTAGCAACATACTTCGTTTCGTTCAATTACGCATTGTCAATGGCCAAACATGCAAGAATAGCTTTCCGTTGTCATATAGAAATACAAATATTTGCACAAGTGGACGTTATCAAAAGTCAACATGCAACGGAGATTCTGGTGGTCCTTTGGTTTTGCAAAGACGCACTTCAAAGAGACGAGTACTTATTGGTGTTACATCTTTTGGCAGCATTTTCGGTTGTGATCGTGGTTATCCTGCGGCATTTACCAAAGTAGCTTCTTATTTAGATTGGATATGGGATGAGACGGGCATAAACCCAAATGTGGATCTTTCACAAAAATATAACATTATAAATTCATCCAAAAATAATGTGAGAGAGAAAAAGAAGAAAAAGTTTTCTAATTTAGCAAATAAAAATGTGGAAAAGGCTGAAAATATAGGCGTTATTGATACCAGACTAAGGAAATACCCCGATGCAGAATTGTTTTAAATGATGAAGATTTTGTTAGAATCAAAAGCAAATGAGTTTAATGAAATGTTAAAGTATTTAGACTACAAACGTATTTATAGCATAAATTTTGTCGACAATTTTCCATTTCAATTTATGTAGCATTTTATTTGTTAAAAAATAATAGTATCTTACTGACTTCATGTTTTATTTATTTAAATTTTTAAAGTTATTATAAAATATCTAATTGGAATAAAATAAATGCTATAATCTTTTAATGTTAACTAATAATACAATTATTTAAAACACTATTTAAATGCAGTTATGATTTTGGAGTTACTTGATTATTTTGCACAACTCATTCGTTATTATTGCTGCTTAATTCAATAAACGATTAAAATAAAATCTTATAACTTAATTAAAAATGCTGAAAATTCATTTCATATTCCAAAAAAGTTTTCAAAGATTTAAAAATACTTGTTTTGTTATTCAGTTATTTGTCAATTAGTTAAATTACATTTATATGCATTATGAACGCACTCACATCAGTCTTGTTACTGTAAAAATAGGATTAGTCTAGTTGCAGCTAGACGCTTCAGATGAAGTACTTGTTGGCATCATGGCGTCGTCATATGGATTAGTAGAAATATTTGATGCAAAAATTTCTGTACAAGACGACGATGCCGGTATTACTAAACCCATTATATCCTCCCGTTTCTCTTGCCCCAAGGCAGAGATGTTAACATTATTATCATCACTTTCATCTATGCTGCTATTTAGTTTTGATATAAACTCTTCTAGTGATATTTTCTTTAAAGCAAATCGTTTCCCAAATGTTTTTTTAATTTTAGCGCGTCTTTTGTTTACTAAAGTCTTGCTGTATCTAAAACCATCCGTACATGATAAAGACCTTTTTATTTTACGAGCTCCCATTAAACGTTGTAAATAATCCTGTTCATTATTTTGTACAGTCGATGACTCTTCAAAAATTGTCTCCAAACTTGAAGGTTTAAAATTAGTAAGTTTTTTATTAAGATAGATTTTCCTTATATCGGCAGGTTTTAAATTTTGAAAGTCTTCGGATGTTTTTGTACGTTTAGTAGGCTTCATAATAGTTCGACGTTTTATTCCCAACAAAGAAGATTCCTTAGAGGCTCTGGATGGCATTTGTCGTCTCTCCGCCAATGTGTAACCCTTTTTAATTCGAACTTCCCCTTCTTCATCATCAACTTCCTCCCAACCACCATCGCCTCGCATAGCTTCCGTCTCACTTAACCTATTAAAAGTACCAATATCAACAACTTGGTCACAGTCTGTTGTTGCCAATTCTTCTGTGTTGGGAAAGAAATTTGAAGAAACAGACATGCTACTGGGGGACTCTCTAAAAAAGTTGGGTGCGCTGTAATGTTTACATTTATTGGTAAAAACTAAATTGTATTTATGTACAATAGTTGTATTTATATACTTACCTATTTTCATCCGCGATTCCACTTAAATTTTGATGAAAATTTATTTGCGCAATACCGACAACAATTCCTTCCATAATTTTATGCAAAAGTTTGTAATGTAAACAAGAGTTGTAAAATTATTGAATATTTTATATTTGGGTACTTAAAATTGAATACCTATATTCTCCAGTAACAACACATTAAAGTAACTGCATAAGAATATGATGAAGCTTGTATTTATCAAAACAAGAATGAAACAAAGTACATACTTACGTATATTTTTGGTTACATTATGTTAAAAGATAATTTAACATTAGAAAAGTAATAAAAATACATAGTAAAACATAGTGGGAATTCAGTTTTATATCTTTGTATAGAATAGCATATCTATTAAGTACCCAATGATACCGATTACTTCCAACACTATACCGAATATTATAGAGTTACCAATATATTTTACTCCCAACTTGGAAATTGTTATTTAGGCATCATTAGTCTACTTCTCGTAACATAAAATATTTAACATTAACACTAACATCATGTTACTGTTAAATGTAGATCGTTCGATGGCAGACATGGTTGCTCGGACAATTGTGCGATAAGTGGCAATAAGTGTGAAACTTTGAAACCACTAAACCGAATTAGATGGAACTTGAAACATCGATAGAGGAGGATTTAGACTTTCAGAATATTGTTAGATGAAGTCTGTAGTTGCAGCATGGGTGCCGCTACAGTGGGCCAAAGTTGACTACATCGTGAAAAGTGGTGGAGGAGTGAAAACCATATCGGGGCTTACATTTTCGAATTAGCCCAAGACAAGTAAAAAACGTGCTTATTGTGCTAAATTATCTCGTATAGTTTAAAAGATATTAAACTTCAAAAAATAAATTTCTCAACGCAGAATTCCAAATTTAGTTCAATTTGCTTGACTACCTTCCGTTCGCTTGGATTTTCCTTCGGCATAAAGAAACAGGCTATTAATTTTTTTTTTTAACACAAAGTAATTTAAACTTTTATGTGTTTATTTTTACAACAAAACTGAGTTTTGTATGGCATTTTACTAACCACCCGAAATTAACACTACCTATACAAACCTGGCGTAACATTAACTTTTCTTGCATACCACTAAAATGTCGTTACAGAAATAATTAAAGGAGACCATTATCGTTACTTTCATTTACTTTTCGAATTCATTGCCTTTCCTGCCGAAATACCTCAACAGAAATAAATTACTTTAACAAAGCAACACACTAAATAAAAATTAAATAAAAATCCAAACGAGTATTTTTTATAAATGGTTCAAATTTTATAACCATGGAAAAAACGAGTTACTAAACTTTATCTAAACAAAATTCATTATTAACAATAAACGTATTAATATTGATTTTGGAAAATTTGAAGAGGCATTTCGCTTATATTAGTTATCTGCAAATATATGATAAGGAATAAATCTAGATTTTTGATATTTCTTACGTACATACAAAAAGAAAATAAAAAACAGAGTCCACTAATACCCAGTTGTAGTAAAAATAATTATAAAAACATAACAACATGTAGAACAAGTGACAGTTGAGAGTTATAGGGAAACTGTAACCATTATGAAAGTCTTTGTAGTGCTTACTTTGGCGTTGGCTTGTGTTTCAGCAGCTACTATACACGATACTCCCACCTTTCTTCGTGACGTAACAAGCCACAATGTTATTGAAGGTCGCATCACTAATGGAAAACCAGCTGCAGCTGGTCAATTTCCTTACCAAGCTGGTTTATCGCTAAAGAGACCAACTGGCTCATTTTGGTGTGGTGGTTCATTGATTGGTAATTCGTGGGTATTGACTGCTGCTCATTGCACAGATGGTGTGACATCTGCTACCATTTATTTGGGAAGCACTATTCGCACAGTTGCTAAAGTTACACGCACTGTCTCTTCTAGCTCTATATATCAACATACTGGATATAACTCTAAAACTTTGACAAATGATATCTCCTTAATCAAGATTCCCTCAGTTACCTATACATCCGAAATTAAGCCCATTAGATTACCAGCGATTGCTAGTTCTTATTCGACCTACGCTGGTAATTATGCTATTGCATCTGGCTGGGGTCGTACTTCTGATAGTAAGTTTTTATTATTATAGTTATTATAAAATATAAAAATAATTTTTCAACCGATTTTTTTATTTTGCAGCCGGATCAGTTGCTTCGGCATTAAATTATGCACGCCTTCAAATTATATCTAACACTGTTTGCGCTGCCACTTATGGTAGTACTGTTGTTACTAGCAAAACCATTTGTGTTTCAACTCCAAGCGGTACTTCGACTTGTCAAGGTGATTCTGGTGGTCCATTGGCTTTAGAATCTTCCCAACTACTTATTGGTGTAACATCCTTTGTTTCTTCAGCTGGTTGTACATCTGGAAATCCATCTGGATTTGTCCGCGTAACCAGTTACTTAGACTGGATCAAGTCTCACACCGGCATTTCTTATTAATTTTAACATTAAATCTTTATATTTCTTTCAAATTATATACTAAAGAAAGAAAATGTGAGTTAATAAATCGTGTTTATGTAAATGTAACGAAAATGTTTAATCACTATTTTCATATATTACCACATTGGCAACTCTGCGTCCAGAAAGGGTATACATTTTTGAATTTATTTTTTACTTATAAGCAAAGAAGTTTAATGTTTCGACATTTCTTAATGTAAGTTTAATTTCAAAACAATCTTCCATAATCAATAAGTTTTAAGAGTTTTTCTTTCAAGTGATTTACCATATCGCAATGTTTTGATTACACAGGTCAAAAGGTTTAAATGACTACTATATAGTTGTACGATGTATTATGGTTCCAGTAGTCCAAAAAGTTTTCACGCTAAAAATTTATTTTTTTTATATATATACTTCATATACTTCAAAATTTTACTTTTCTACCGTTTGGCACACACTCTTTATTCGAAATTAATTTTCAAAATTTGTTAGTTTTTTGAGACATTTATCCACTTATGTTGTTTTTAATGCGATCAATAGTTTCAAAGTTATGAAAAAATTGTTATGCAAAAAATATAGATTTAAAATGTGAACTTTCCTATTACTTAGTCGTAGAGTGTCTTTTATGCAGAAATCTTATAATTTTTAATGTTAATTCGATTTTATTTAAATCATTTTAGAATAAGTTGTGCAGGGATAGGTAAAAGTGGACATTTTTAAAGCTGGGCGGAATTAATTCCTATGAAGACTTCAGAAATGTAAATAATTCATTTTCTAATCAGTTCTATTAATCATTAAATCATGGTAGTCAATTGCAAAAAAAAAATATTTTAGTGAAAAAGGAATGAACTGAAATTATTTTGATTCACTGAGTTCAAATTTTCACCATTTTTTGTCTATAAAAACATCAAATGTCAAACGGCATATAAAGGACCTTGTTGTATACATTTTTGCTAGCTAGTACCAATAGTATAATTAGAAAGTATACTCGTAAGACCAGCTGTTTTTAAATTTTTTCATTGATACACCTCGCGTTACTGTCAAATTCTTTTTGTATTCCCATGTAAAATTTTTTCGTGAGTATTTTAGTCTTCCTCTCTTCTATTCTCTCATTTTCTGTTCATAGCATTTTGACATTATGCGCGGTAGTTTTACATTAACAAAATACAAGGAATTGTTGTATGGGTACTAGCATTGTAGCATAGTATAATTACAAAGTACTCGCACATCTACAAAAACAACAATTCCTTGTATTTTGTTAATGTAAAACTGCCGCGCATAATGTCAAAATGCTATGAACAGAAAATGAGAGAATAAAGGAGAGGAAGACTAAAATACTCACGAAAAAATTTTACAAAAGCAATTTGACAGTAATGCGAGATGTATCAATGAAAAAATTGTAAAACAGCTGTTCTAACGAGTATACTTTATAATTATACTATGCTAGTACCATTAAATATCTCTTTTAATTTTTAATACACTGTGCTATGATAAGTGACCTTATAGTTTTGCCGCGCGCCTTATTTGAACACATAGGAACTTTAGTATAGATTTTTATACCATTATTTATTAATTGAGTTAAAATATAATGGAAATGCACAGAGGCTTTAAGAACACCAGATGAAGAATTTTTTTGAATTAGTAATATTTTTGAAATTGCCTTTGATAGCCAAAAATGGCTATCAATTTGTTTGAAGCAATCACAATTAAACAAAACTAAAAACTTTTTGTACAATCTGTTATCTGATTACATATGTGTATTATAATTTTTTCTATTAAATGGTCTCGATATTTCTTCATTTTGGATTATTGTTTTTTTTATCATTTCTTAAAACAATCTATTTTCAAGAAACATTTCTGCACTCGATTCAGTATATATATTTCGCAATTATTATTTACACGTTATATCAAATTATAGTTAACTAAAAAGGCGTATTTCAAGAAATTATCACTATTATTGAACCGTAAGAGGAACTATCATTTTTAAATAGGGTTGTAATTGGAGGTGGCTTATTCAACTCTTGGAACCGGTCACATGACTGGTTTAGATTATTATTTTTATTAAATTTATGTTTATTTTATAACGTATGTTGTTTCATAGTCTTCAAACTGTCAGTTACATAAATTAGTTTTTACCTTTAGTATTTCTTTAAATTTGAAATAATTTTAGCTTTAAAATTATTAAAAACTGAAATTGTTAGAATTCTCACTTATGTCTTTATATTATGATAGATTTTATGGCCGTACATTTAATTTGCATTTTCTAAAGTAAGTAAATATTAAATTCATCATTCTATCTTAAACCGAGTTTGCATTGATCCTAGAACTATTTTTATAAAATTTCATAGACATTTCAACTTATATGAGAGGTGGGCATAAAGTTGTCGTACATGCTTTTGTTTTATATATATTTAAAACCGTGCAACAAAACAAAAAATTTTTAAGCGATTAAAAATTGTAAATGTTGAACGTACCTCTTATCTCCATGCGGCCCAAATACACAATTCTACAAATGGAATGCAGTTTAGGAATCTATAATATGTTGTTAAAAGTTTTCAACAAAAATGTATGGAACTTTGAAAATATGTGAATTTTATAGTCGAAAATATGAACTCCATATTTAAATAGATTCAGGTTTTAATTCGAATTTTTATTTAAACTTTCTACATAATATTTTTATTAAAAAAATTGTATGTTTAAGAATATTTTTCAATACATCTTTGTTTGAAAAATATTATATGTACATATGTATTTATAATTACCTTAATTTCACAATTATCTAAACTATAAAGAAATAATTAACATAAAAATTAATTTTACGAGTTTCAAAGAAGTTTCGCCTTAATCCCTTTTAGAATATAATTTTGTATATTAAATTGCATTAATATTTCCTTTTTGCAAAGAATGCGACAAGGAAACTTTTACGTTTCGTTTTTTGAAAATTTGGCACACTCTTCTGACAATCTTCTGCAAGACGCTAAGTAGTCACGTCTGGACGATTAATGTGCAATAGCAATTTTTTTGTATTTTTCGAATAATCCTCCGACAATCTTCTAGAAATCACTAAGAACTGGCGTCTGGAAGATTCGCAACAAATTTATCTTCCAATTGAAGGAATTAAATGCAAACCTTTAACAAATACAAACAAAAAATTTAATCTAAAATAAGAAATGTTTTAATAAAATATCACAATATATTTGACCGTGCCATGCTGGCATCGAGGACAAACAACACTTTAGAGCATGAAGCAGCTAAATTTGCTACTTTTGCAACAATATTATTAATCTTTACATCCAGCAGAAGGCACATAAAAGAAACATAATTTTAACAACCATCAAAAAAAATTCAAAATTGAAATATATACAGCTGCTGGCAAAATAATAGCACCACTTGTTAAGAAAATCTTAGATTTGTGTTAGAGCAAGAATTTATTTCAAAAGAGTATTAAAATTACTTTTAAAATTAAAGGCACATAAGAAGTAACACATTTAAATTCATATTAAGAAATTAAATAAATTTCCTGCATTAGTATACAAGTTTTCTGTCAAAAAAATAGTACCTCTTACGTCCGATTAAAAAAAAATTTTAAACAATACGGTGAATTGGACCAACACCATAATATGAAAAAAAACCCCACCATTTTGCTGGAACCATTATGTTTGACCGTCTTAACAGTAAATTGTGGATTGAATTCGGTATTTAGAGATCTCCTTACATACGTTCTTGAACCTTTTCTTTGGGACTCATCTGTTCATAGAATATTACGCCACTTTTCAATCGGCGTTGGATGATTTCTGTGCAAACTGGAGACTTTTCTTAACATGTTTCTTTGACAAAAGTGTAACTTTTCTGGAACTGTGGACTTTTAAATTGTGTTCTCGTAGTCTTCGCTATATAGTTTCGGTACTTACTGGTAAATGTAATTGCTTTTTAATTGCCAAAAAAGGAGGGTTCTCAATTTGGCCACTATACGGCTCACCTCATCTCTAAATTTTATTTGTACAACTAAAGAGTTAAATGAATGGACATATCAAAAGTATTTAATGAGAGCTTTGCAATGATGCCCTAAAATATAATTTATGAAGAAAAATTTCCAAAATATTCAAATTTTAATAAAAATACTATTTAAAATAAAATCATTATACACTATCTTAACTATAAGAAATTTCTCATATTTAAGAATATTTTAAATACCAACGTGTCTACTTTGTCGTGTGCCACTATCAACCTTTTAATACTGATATAACTCCTAATATTAGAAATATATTGTCGTTATAAAACACTTCACCACCTCTTGTCCAAAATAGATCATATTATAAACAAAACAATAATAATGTCCGATAACAAAGAAAGAACGAAATAAAGAACGGTATAAATTGGCCAACAATGTAGCCACTATATATCAGTATCTGCACTCAAGTTGAACAGAATGAAAATTCTTTTAATTTTAACTGTTGTGACTGTAGCTGTTTCTGCAGGTACCATCCTGCCAGAAAGCAAAATTATTCATCTCCGACAATTACCAGTATCTGTTACTGTTGAAGGACGTATTACCAATGGCAAGGATGCGACTGAAGGACAATTTCCCTACCAAGTTGGTTTAAGTTTTTCTAGTTCAAATGGCGGTTGGTGGTTCGTTGATTGGAAATATTTGGGTCCTAACTGCTGCACACTACACCAATGGGTAAGTTTACCTTTGGTCTACAAAGTTTGTATGTCTTTCAATAATATATTTTCTAAATAGCGCCACGTCAGCTACTGTATATTTGGGAGCAACTGTACGTACTAGTCCCAAGGTGACATACACCGTTTCCAGCTGTAACTTTATTCAACATAAGAGCTACAATACATTGTTGTTGAGCAATGATATCTCTCTGATAAAAATTCCCGCCGTTACTTACTTATACCAATTATATAAAAAACGTTGATTTACCCGTTATTTCCTCTGCTTACTCAACTTACTCTGGTGACAATACCATCGCTTCCGGCTGGGGTTTAACTTCAGATTCTGCTAGCGCCGTTGCTTCTAAACTGCAATATGCTGTTTTGAAAGTTATAGACAACTCAGTCTGTGCCAGTACTTATGGCTCACTTGTCATTAGATCCAATACTCTTTGTACTGCCACACCTAGTGGTACCTCAACCTGCAGTGGTGACTCTGGCGGGCCATTGGTTTTGCAATCCGGCAATAAACTTATTGGTGTTACTTCTTTTGTTTCTTCAGCTGGATGTCAAAGTGGTGCACCTGCTGGTTTTGTACGTGTCACCAAATATTTGGATTGGATTCATGACAATACTGGAATATCTTATTAGAAATATTTTTTGAGAAATAAATTGTGAATTTTTGTTAAAGAATTTATTTGCTCTTTATGACTTTTTGGTTATGAAACTGCTATTACATTTTTTGAATTTTCGAGTGTTAATGGCGACAGGTAATACCATGATATAAAGAAAACAAGGTAGTTTCACTTCTCTCTCACAAAAAATATATTGATGTTTACTAGGATTTTTGAAGTTTTATTTTTGTAAGCAATTGATAAAAACGTTGCCAGAAATTTAAAATTGGAGAAATTAAAAATATTTTATTATGAAGTTTTTTTTTTCATCTTTTTTATCGGAACTAATTTCAGGATTTTTTATATATTTATTTAAAAATCTAATTCTAAAAAATGTTCTTCCTAAAAAGAAACGTTTGATAATTTTTTCTTCTAATGATGAATTTGAACACGAAAGTAATTTTTTCATATAATTTTGGTTCGTATACAAAGAATTTCCGTTGATTCTTTAAGCTATAAAGAAAATTTAAACTTTGTTTACAAGAAAATATGTGTATGTATATTTGCCTCTTTATGTTCTGCTTTACTCATTGGTATTTGATTTATATTCTTAAAAATATTCTGGCTTAATGTAGAGTCCATATCAAATTCTAATAAATCACATTGGTTTCATTACTTAAAATATTTTCGTTGCGGCCTATTTAAAAATTTTATTTTAAACGTACTATTTATTATATATTATATTCTTAATTGAATGGTACCTAACATATAACTGCGTAGTCTATACTTAAACTCAAGAGGAGACGAGTGATCATGTTTGGGACTCACATGAGGAGTATCTTAAGGTGTAGTTTACTTTTTGGCATCCTCCCTAATCAACATTTATAACGGAATTTCGATATTTTGCGATATTTTGTTTTAATACCTTTGTGGTGGCTTTATGTAAATTTTTACTGATTTGTTTCTTTATTTCCACAAATATTATTATATTTTTCAATAAATTGTTTTATTTTCAATTTGTCGTTAATATTTTAATTTGAAATTAANNTAGAAATAGTATGGTAGCACAACTTTTCATAATCCTAATAAACGTCAGAACGTTAATATGGTTACCAAAAGAGAAAGTGAAACTACCTTGTAATAATACCATGATACAAAGAAATAGAGCCGTTCTCTCTTTTCGTCGCCATAATATACTTCTGACGTTTGAGCGATTTATTACTTTATTGT
>MINK01173099.1:0-17339 GCA_001735545.1 Phormia regina
ATTTTTCAGAATATACTGGGGGTTATTTTAAATAAGAATTAAAAAAAAAAAAAAAAATCAGTCAAGTCGTCTTCGAAATATGCTTCAATATAGAGCAAACTCGTTAGTTTTACTAATAAAGATTTATATGTTTAACAATTACATGTCTTTATCGGACTTATGCAATCACTAGAAGATTGTTAACATAGCATATGAATCATTAGATGTAAACAACAAAAATGTTTAAAGGAGAAAAAATAATTTCCAATATAGTCACACCCATTGGACTATTAGTCCAATCTGAGTTTCAATCTAAAAATGAACATAAACGTATTTTGTTCTCTTGTTCGCTTTGGCAGGACCAAGATTTATTTACTATTAGGTTGGTGCAATTCTATAACAATTACAACAATAAAAAAAGTTCACTCATCGGTTTTCGATAAATGTCAAATTTTGTTCATTGAAACAATAACAAAAATAATATAAAAAAATGTAAACAAAACACACATAGAAACAAACACCATGTACAAAAAGATTTGACAGCTATAACAAATAGTCAGCTGTGTTAATGAGCGTTCCCAGATTTTTTTTGGGTCATATCCGCAAATAGTAAATTTTCATCCTCAAAAATCACCACTAAAATGATGCCTTCATTTTTGAAATTATTATAAAATATATTTACTTTTATTTGTACTTCAATAAATTTTTTCCAAATACTTAGTCAATATTTTAAAAAAGAAAATTTAATAGAAATTTTTAAAAAGTAAAATTGAATGTTTTTTTTTTTTACAAACGAAAGTTACGTTTTCATTACATCTTTGAATATTTGAAAATATGATTAGTAGGATTTAATTGCTTCAATTATTTTGATACACTTTATTTGAATTTTAAGAAATTAAAAATAATGTAACATCAATTACTCAAAAATGACCTTCGTAGCCAATCTGTATAATAATTATTATATTTTTGAAATTGTAATTATTTTTTTAGACTTAATAGTGCACTTTTAAAGGTCTTCAGCGCATTGTTGTTAAAATAAATATGGTTTTATGATACCAAAAACAATTTTTTTTTTTTAAGATTATGTTTTTTCTATTGCATCCCCGTTTCTAAAAACAAATTATTTTTTTTATGAAAATATATTTTAGAGTTACATAATTTTCGATTAGAAACACTTTTAACTCTTATTAATAATTATTATTAATGAACTTGCTATGAACCAAAGTTATATCAAGTGCTGGGACTTTAAGTTCCAAAAAGATAATACAAGTAGTTAGGTCACTTCAAATAATTAAATAATTAAAAACTACAAATTATTATACTGTAGTGAAAATGTTCAGATATTAGATAATGATCATAACAACAGGACCATATTTACATATTATAATTTTTTTTTATTTTATATTTTTATTTTATATTTTAATTTTCCATCCCTGGGGATGTAGTTTAACGAAAGAAGAAATTAGCATAATGCAGAAAATGTGCGATAATTTAATAGTAATAATAATTATTATTAAATTCTTAAACTAATAAATATTAAGTAAAGTAATCAAATAATAATTAAAATATGAAAAAAGTCTTTCAAAAGTATAAAATTTCTTATTTTAAGCAAAATTTTATTTTTTTTTTTAATTCATTAGCTTTTAAACCCTTAAGTACAATAATAATTTTCACTTAAAGCTAAATTTATTGTATTATATAAAATTCCGAAATGCATGGAATTATCTGAAGGAAATATTTCATAAACAAAACCAAATATATCTTGATAAATTCATATCAAATATATTTTTTTTTTTTAATGTTACCATTATACTTAGTACTGTCTACTGTACATAAAAAGGTACTCAGGAATTTTAGAGCAAAATATAATGTTATACAATTAAAACTTAAGACCTAAACAAAAATAATTATTAAATAGTTTATTTTGGTTAATATAAGTTTAATTTTGAATCATTAAACCTGGCCTGCTTATACATAAATTGGTCAATTTTACATAAATAATTGTCTAAAAGTTGAGTTTATTTTAAAGAATATTTGCGTAATGTGTGACGATGGTATTATAATTTATAGACTTTGCTTTTAGATACTAAATTTAGTTAATTGTTTTGATTATTCTTATGAAGACTTTCGGTCATATATTTGTTAATATATGGTCATTACTTTACGACTTATTTTGATTTAAGAGATATTATAAAAATAGTTCCTTTTAAAAACCCCATTTTTCATTACCAGTAGACATTTTCATTGTACATCCCTATTATAACAGTAAATGTTTAGATTATCTGTTTCTTATTCTTAAATGCTGAACTCCTATTATTTAATAAATTTCACTACAACTTTTAAATGAACTTTCTTACATACATACAGACAGACAGACAGACAGACAGACAGACAGACAGACATAAGAACATATGTATGTATTTATGTATAAATGTATAGTTACTAACTAATAAAGACTATAACTACAAGAAAAGAAATGTGTAAAAATTTTTCTTCTTATTACGTAGTAAATGAATGTTGTTCTTATGTTTATTTGCACTTGAGTTGGATGGATGGATGAATGTTCCAAGTAACAACTGTTCAAGTTTTTATTATTATTTTTTTTTATTTGTCATATTCATTGAGTTTTTCATTCACAAAAATTTTCTGTTCAACTTCAACTACATACGGAGAGAAGAAAACACACATACACACACACACAAATTCAATTTGTTGTTAAAATGTATGTTTAAGTTTTTTGGTTGATGTAGTGACTAAATGACTGGCTGACTGACTAACTTATAGTCTGTTTTACAGACTGTTTGACGGATTGTATGGTTGTTGATTTGTTGGGGACATCAAGAAACCGCGCGCGTATTCTGTTTTTTTTTTCTTTCATTTATTTTATTCGTAATATAAGTATATGAAAGTGTATGCGGAAGAATAGCAATATACAACAACAACAACAAAAATATATAAAATAAGCTAAAGGAATAAAAAATAAATAAAAATAATAAAACAAACATAAAGGCCTTAAGTATATTCTGGCTGTTAAACAACAAAAACAGAAAAAAAAGTTGTGTCTCAATTTTTACTTTCCTATCTATCTGTTTGCCTGGCAAATTGGCAATTGGGAAAGTTGGAAGGCGGTTGATGTTGGTTGACGCTGTTGCTCCTCGTTTGTATACTCGTTCATTCATACAATAGTGTAGCAGCAACACACACGTGTGTTTACAAAATAAAAAAAAAATAATAAATAAAACATTGTGTGTGTGTGTTTTTTTGTTCATACCGTCGCAAAAGTTTGAGTTCTTTGACTTTCCATTGTGACTTAGTGATGCCAATCATATGAGAACAAACAAAAAAAAAAAAAAAAAAAAAAAATACATACATACATACATACTAATAATACTATTAAAATAATGTTGATTTCTTTAAATATAATGAAAAAATAATAACTTTCTTTTAAACCATTTCTAATACTAAAGTGTTGATACAAAATATTATAGCCGAGAAAAATCGCAGAGTTGTCATTACTTTTTTTTTTTGGTTTATAAGTATTTGTGCATTAATATCTACAAATTTATCTTCATAAATATATGTAACAAAATTATTTTTCTTTAGATTTTAGCTATTTTTTTTTTCAAATGCTTAAGTTTTGTGTGTCCTAATATAAAATGGTCCATAATACTCTATAAATTTCATTACAAAAATACAGTTTGTATGTAAAACTTAATATAATTCTTTTTATAAATTATGGTTATTTGTAGAAGAATTAAAGAAAAAATATGTACATAGATACGTAAAAAATAAATAAAAATAATTATTACCTAAAGTTGATAAGTCTCGTTGGTATCTTTGCCTTTGAAGTTGCTAAATAATTCATTCAAATTGTAAGGGAATATGTATGCATGTATGTACATACATATGTATGTGTATAAGTACATTAAAGAAATAAATATTAATAAAAGTGTAAAAAAGAAAAACACATAAAAATAACAATTTTTTATTTATTTATAACATTACAAATTATTTTTATGTGTTATTTTTTTTTTTTTTCTTGTTCCCCCTTCACCCCTATATCTAAACTAATTCAAATACATAAACACATTCAAGGGAAATAAAAATAAACAGTTGGGTTGAGAAAAATAGGTAGATAGTAAAATATAAACATATTTTATTAGATTTACTAAAAGATAAAAGAAAAAAAAAAAACTTTTAATGCCACCAGACTTATTTAGCTAAATATTAGTTTTATAAAATAGTTGTTCCCTTCAACTTATAGTGCCTTTCTTTGTAAAGTTAAGTGATTATTTAATTGGAAACCTCTACAACAATTTGGAGATTTCTATTATTTTGTCCACCACTGTTAATATTATTGGTGTATGTATTAATATGTGTTTGTGTTTATAATTCATAGAATAAAATTAAGTAACTTTGGTGCTGTGTACGTGTATATTTCATTAATTCACAAAAAATGTATCTAAATGTAATTTATTATATTTAATATTTATTTTCTTAATATGTCTAATGATTATAAATATTTTTTTTTATTCTTTCTTTTGGCAATTATTTTTATTAATTTCTATTCTTAACTGTAGTTCTTTTGCTTCAAAATACATATTTTCGTTTTTTTTTTTTTAAGCAGTAAAATTTAATTTATGTATTGATACATTTTAAGAATTATTAACTTATTTATGAAATGATTTAGTATTAGAAATTTGAAATATTTTGTTATTATTTAAAGTTAAGAAGATCAAATAATTGTTTAAACAATTTTAAAATAATTAAATTAATGCAGGTCAATCAATAACGGCTGACACTACTTGTTCCTTCAATGATTTTTTTTTTTTTAACTTTTAAGAAACGAATGCTTTCAATTCCCGTAGAGTGATATTAATAGTATATTCAGCAAATAATCTTTAATCTCAAGCAGATTAATATATTTGATACAGAAAATTATGTTATAATATCCATTAAATTCTATTGATTTGAATCCAACTATAATAGTTTTTATAGTAATTTAAATACATTATTTTTTTTTAATTTTATAAAAAAAAAAATTTAGGAAATACTCATATGCATGTTATTACATTTATTTATTTTATTTTATTTTTTTTTATTTATTATTATAGTTATTATAGATATAACAATTTATTATTTACTTTGTAAGACCCTTTTCTCTCTGAAAGCAACCATGCGTAGCAATATGAGAGAGAGAGAGAGAAAAAAAAAACTTAAAATGAAATTACTTATGTTAATATTTATTTTATTAAGTACTGACAATATGAAACGACTTATTTGTAAGTTTTATGAAAACTACATCCCTCATAAGCGTACACTTACTTATCTAAAGACTTTATTATTTTTAATATAAAAAAAAAAATAAAATAATAAGATAAAAAACGTTTAATTAACTTGTCATTTATAAACAAAAAGGCAAAAATAATTAGAAATTAAATAAAATAATATAATACGGAAATGAAATTAATCTATAACTTAAACTATCTTTATATTATATGAAGTATCATCTAATTTTTATTTTAATATATATTTTTACTTTAAAAATACACATCTTCGACATTTATGAAGCAAAATTTTTGAATTTCAATAGAAAAATTTTCGAAAAGATTTTTTAGTATTTGATATATATATATATATATAGTATATATGACAGTTGTTGGTGGGCTTCATAAAACAAATTTCAACCGACAAATTGTTGTCGTCCTATAGACATCATTTCCTGAAAGAATGCAGAAAATATTAACGTTTTTGCTCTCCAACGAAAGAGAAAGATTGTCCCTTTACAGATGTTTAATTAATTAATCAAATGAAATTAATAATGGAAATTTGTTGAATTTAACATCTAATTATTTTCAAATTTTAATTAAGTTTTTGTTATAAATTAAATTATCTTTAAACAATTTATTGATTGTTATAGTATCTATAAGTCGTCTAGTTCATGTTTATCTTTTTTTGTTTATTTTATTTTGTAATAATTTGTAATGATTAGAAAAATATAATAAAACAAAATGCCAAGTAATATTTAAGTTATAAAATTAAAGTTATAATTAAATTACAATTTTATTATGGTTGTTAAAATTTTCAAGGAAATATTAATGGTTTATTTTTTATTAAAGGCAATAATAAATCTTATATGGACGTCATTTTTTTTTTTTTTAAATATATATATTATATAGTTTTATATTATTTTTAATACTATGTATATTAAATAAATAAAAATAAAAACTTTTCTCCCAGTTAGTTATAAAAGTATTGTTATAAATATTTTTTTTATGTTTTTGCGTGTGTGTTCAAAATATAAGAGAAATAAAATTATATTTTAATATAAAATTTTGAAGAAAAATTTTAAATGTTCACGTACTTATCATAAAAGACGTAAGATGACACTAAAGCCAAAGTCTCATTTGGCTAATATTTGATGAAAAATGAGAGACCAACTTGAATCAAATAATAAAAAAAATAATTAAACAAATTTTTCAAATAATATATAATCAAATGCCAACAGTTTGTTATGCTTAGTATATATAATATGTTTTTCCTTTTAAAAATAAAGTTTAAGATAATTTTTCGTTTAGTATTTGCCTACAAGACATATAATTATAAATGTAAGATATCAATCTTTTATTATTAAAATATTTATTTAATTAGTTGAAAATTGTCGTGTAAAAATTTTAAATTATCAACATTCAGATTTTGTTTATTTCCAATTAATTATCGTTTTCGTTTTTATTAAATTATTAAATATTTTATTGTTTTCAAGATTTCATAACTTTCTTGTCCTTTTGAAATTATTTTATCATCAAAAATAAATTTATGAATTTAGTATATAACTTTATAATTGATTTAACAAAATAATATAAATATAATAAACTGTTAATAATCTTATCAAAAACCAACATATTTCTTCGTTTCTATTGTTTTTCTAAATTTCATTAATTTTATCAGATTAAACTATTAAAGCTTATAAAAAAAAAAAAAAATAATAATAAAAAAAAAGCAAAAAATATATAATAAAACAAAAATATAAAAACGTATAATAAAAAATTGTTTATAAATATTTTCCATTTTTATAATAATTCATTTTATTTCATATAACTATTTATTTGTGTGATATTATTTAGCGATAATATTAATTTTATTAGGTTTGCGTATCATAAAATTATTTAATTACATATTTATTTAATCAAAAGTTAAGAAAACAAATACAGATATATAAAACGTCTTTTCGAATTTTTATAAAAGTTATTATGTTTAATTGTTATAGCAACAATATAATATGTTCATATATAAAAATAGTTTAAAATTTATTATTTATAGTTTTAGAAATATGAATTATCGTTTTTTTATTTAGTTAGTTATAAATTAATTTAATAAATTTTATTATAACAAGTCTACTATAAAGATTAAATACTATTAAATATAGATATAATATTGAATAAAGCTATAACAGCTTTGAAATTAAAATAGCATATATTAATGCTATAGCTGTAGCTATAGCTTTTTACAAATCAAAAGTATTAAAAGGGCTTGAATATAGGTGTAGCAATAAAAGGTCATAGCAAATAATGAAACTATTTTATTGAACTAAGCTATAGTATTGAAGCTATTGCATTAAACAATGCTGTAGCAATAAATAAGGTAATAGCATTAAAAAACTATAATACTAAATAATTCTATAGCATTAAATGCAGCTATAGTTTTAATTACTTTCTAATGCTAAAAGTTTCTGAAATTTATTTTGATTTAAAAAGTTATTAAATAATAAAATTTCAGCATAAACTAAGTATTATAAAAAATTGAAATTTTAAAGTTATCTTTTGTTATTTTGTCATACCATAAGTATCTAGAAAAATAAAAGCAAATTGTAGATGTTATTTAAAATATCAAGTATGTTTAAATACTTTTACAATTATTAGAACACAAGTGTTATAAAAGCTTATATAATAGTATATGTACATATATACACCTAGAAGTATATAAATATAAAAATTATTATATACGTACCTATGTACTACATATGTATGTTTGTGTTGAAAATATTATACATCCTATCGAAATTTTCCACAAAATTACATTTGCATAAAAACACAATTACCACAGAATAGAATGAAATGAAATGTTGGCTGCTAGAAATGTATCTGCAGAATATAGTCAAAGGCTTTTTCTCAACATAGAATTTTAGTAAAAAGTAAATACCTTTAATATACATCTCTAGGAGTAGTAGGCTTTCTAAACATTCACACACACACACACACACACACATTAAATAGTACTTAGATGTGAAATTACACGATGACGCTTTCTATACTCGAACAAGTCAAAGAATATACATACATATGTACATACGTATGGCAGACTCACGGCCAGTGCGAAAAATGCATCATCATCATCAAGAGTGTGTAATATTAGTAAGAGTGAGTGACTGTTAGTCGTTATATCAGTTTGAGTGTTAGACTGCAAAGGTATTCATTTAAAAAGTGGTAGAAAAAAAAAAAACAGAAAATATTTTCAAGTGCTAGTGTATTTGTGTAATTGAAGGAATATAATTGTATTCGGAAAATAAGAAAAAATAAAAAAAAAATCCTGTTTTTATTTTTCTTCATTTGATGTACGTATTAATATGTAAAATGTATTGCAACATTTTACTTGCTAGGTGTCAGTCGAAGGAAGGATATGTATGTGGAAGAAATTTGCCAAAATGCTAGAATGCACATGATGTCGATGAAATGCATTGAAAATTTAGAAAGTAGATAGAAATTGGTTAACATGGAATTTGAATAGAATAGCAATTGCATAAAAATATACTTATTTCTATAACGAAGGATCATATAAAAGTTACATGGAAATCTAAACCAACAGTCTAAAAGTATATTTAAGACTATATCTTTGCTAACAAGAAAGGTCTATGGACTTTATGCTCTTTTAGAACCGTGTTCAAATAAATACTAATGTAGTAATTAGTATTAATGTCAACTAATAAATAAAATCGTTTGTTGGACATCAGAATAAATAATTGAAAATATTATATTCGGCTTATATTACCCACCATCCCTAACTTTTATAAAATTTTACCTAATATAGGATGAAGGCGGTAAAGTGGTTGTATTACTTATTTAATTTGATCATTGAACTATTTGTACAAAATTTCGTTGTAGTACATGCCTTTTTGTATTTCGTATTTAGGGACTATAATTTTTTTATTTATGAATCATTTTTTTATTTTCATTATCGAACAAACCATTATATAGAATAAATATTTCAGAAAAATTTTACCTCACTATGTAGTTTGCCCCAACCCCTATTCTTATTTGCAGGAACAGGTCAGGTGGACGGACATTATTAGATCACTTCAGAATAAGAATATAATGCCAATAAAAAAATATGCTTGTCAATTTTTTCTGTTACTCTCTTTAGGATTATATAAGAACTTAAACATATCTACATACTTGTGTCTATGTATGTTCATAAACATAAATATAGTATTTAAATGTGTATACGTATCCCCTTTTTTATCTGCTACATATATATATATCTACAGTTGACCAAATATTTATTATTATTATTTTTTATTATTATTAATATTACTTTGTTTGTTATTTTCTTTATTTTTATTATTTATTTTTTTTTCTTCTTCTACATTTTATTTTATTATTTATTTGTTAATATAAAACCGTTATATCTACATAACCTCGTTTATTATTCATAGAGAAGAAAACTAGATACATACATATGTATGTACAGACGTACATCAAATGTAAAAAGAATGGAAATTTCAAAGTAATTATTTATATTTATTGTTTACCATACAAAGATGAAAAACGCTTAAGATATAAATAGTATGTTGTTGATAGATAGACCGAAAGACCGACCAACAAATAGACATACAAACACACACACGCAGACTGAGACAAACAGCCAAACATGAATGCGTCGACACAGTTTCAAACATTTGCACACATACATTCATACATACATGTACATATGTATATATTTATAATAAAATTTAAAAAATAAATAAATAAAAATCCATAAATATTTATAAAAAATTAAGACCAGCAAACAATTTTTTTTTGTCAAAATTAAAATTATCAATAAGAAAATTAAAGGTCTTCTCCGAAGTCCTTTTTTCATGTCTACTAATAAAAAATATAAAATTATTATTTTGTTAAAAAGGAAATTTGTAGGCATTTGAAAGTTATGTTGAATAACACCTGCTTAGTCTTATATCAAATCTTTCCGTTTGCTGGGTTTATAATCAAACACATTAGTTTACAAAATGCAAAATATTCAACACTTTACGACTTGCATATATGCAGCACTACAAATCAGTCAGTTAAAAAGGGGCACGCATGAAAACTTATTATGAACTGTAATGTAAAAAATAAACGAAAAAACAAATAAGTCATAATAAAATGTATACATACATACATACATACATACATACATACATACATACATACATACATACCATGTATGTATGGCTAATATTGTAGTCATGTAATATAAATTATATTCATATTTTGTTTTCTTTTTTTCTTAAGTTTCATACGCACATCTAACAAAAATACATTATTTGTTATTTACGTAAGTTGTATGTAAAAATATTTATTAATTACATTTGTTGTTATTATTTTATTTTAATATAAAGAGAGAAAAAAAAAACAAACTCTAGCTTTTAATTACATAGCTGCATAAAACTGAAAAAGAAAAATAAAACAAACAAACTAACAAATATAAACATTAGAGATATATTTAATAAAAAAACAAAATTAAATAGCAAACATTTGAAATGTTTTGAATAACGTTGTTGCAAACAATTACATGGATACAAGGTTTCTCATAAAATTTGAGTTTCTAATCCATTTGTTTTGAATTGATTCTAGTTCTCGCGATAAATCATATTTCAGAAAGGACTTGTTTTATTTTTTAATTTATTTTTAAATATCAAAAAATACTAAATTGTCTACAAGTCCATATTATATTTTAATATAGTTAACAGTTATGGAGATATTAAGACTATTTTAGGAACAGTAAAACAGTAAATTTTAGTTTATTTGTTTAAAAAAATATAATTTTTATTATTTAATTGTTAAAAATGAATAAGTGGTGAATAAAAGAAGACATATTTCAATTAAATAAATGCATTTTTTAAATATTATTGAGTAATTAGACAAAAAAAATTAAAACAAATTGTTTTTTATTTTCTTAATATTTCTATTGAATTTGTTAACAAATTACGAAGTAAAACCAAAATTTATACATTGACTTGAATGATATACATATATCTTGTTTTATTGGCAATAAATCTATTTTTATGTTTAAATTATAAACATTTGTGTTTTTAACATTAACAAGATTTTTTTAAAGATTGTTTTTTTTTTTTGTTTTTCAGAAAATAGTTTTTATATCTCTTTAACTATTGAGAGCATTAGAACATAATATGAATAAATCCTGTAGATAATTTCAATCCAAATTGTTTGTTATTTTATTCAACCAATTTACATTAGTCGTTTTCGAGATATGTTTCAATATATGATGAAACCTATTTAATTTTACAAATATTCAAATCGAGTTAGAATTTTCTATAACCAAATTACTATATGAAGTCTTAAATGATATTTTCATTGTAATAAGTATGTAACATAATAAATTTATATAAAAAAGGTTTCTTTTTAAATATCTAAAATAGGATTTTTTAAAACATTAAAAAATTAAATGATTAAAATATGATAATTTTTTTTTTTAAAGAAATTTGTATTAAATAAAACACTAAATTTATAGTATTATTTTTTAAAAACATTAAGATGAAATTTATATACCACGCGTTAATTTAAAATTCAAATATTCTTAAATTAATATTAATATGAATATAAATAAATTAAATCTGCAATAATGTGAACACAAAAAACATCCTGTTGGTATGGGGAAATTTATTTTTCTTAAAATATTTAACACGTTTTTGTTGAAGAAAAAAAGTTTTATAATAAATTATACTGATTTTAAGATAAAATTTAGTTATTAAATATAAATATATGTGTGTATGCTTGTTGGGTTATCTAAAATTTATTTGTGTGTGTGTGTGTGTGTGTATTTCTTCTTATAGATCTAAATAAAGTGTTGCACTTGTGCTCACTTTGTTGTTGTCAGCGTCAATGCTGTCTTAATACTAAATTGAGTCGAATTATTTGCAAACATAAGGTGTGTTCATGTATTTTAAAAATATTTATGAGAATTTCTCAAATATTTTAAAAATATTATAGGACAACAACTTTGTGCCAAAATAGTTAAAACAGTGCTTAACTAAAAGTAAATAAATTTATTTTGTAATTTTAATGATTACATTGGGAAAAGTTTTCAATTCGTAATATTAAAAAAAATAAATATTAATTTTTTTATAAAAATGTTATGATAAATAAATTAAAACCATATCAAGCGTAAATATAAATTCCTCTAAAATATGAGAAATTGAAAAAAATCAAAAAAATGACTACAAAACTTCATAAATTTACATTTAGTTTAATTTATTAAAAAAAATATATTATTTGCTTAATATTAGGCTGCTGCATAAAAAAAGAATAAAAAAACACTAATTTGTTAATATTAAGTTAAATTCAAATACTTAAAAAGTTCATGATAAATTTAAAATTTTGTATTTAACAAATGTTGTGTTAGATTTTTTTTTAATGGTTTTATTAAGGCTCAACTTCATTAAATTAAACAGCAGTCTTAAAAGTGCGTTCACACTAGACAAGTTTTCTTTGAGTCAGATTATGTAATTGGATCTAAATTGTTTGAACAAAAAAAAACTTACCTAATGGGAACACAGGAAAATTATTTATAGCTTAAAATTAGTTTTCCATATTAGCCTGTTGTAGTCTAATATCCGTTCATAGTTGTAATAAATAATTATATTGGGAAATTCCAGTGTATAATAAAAAATATAATAACAATTACTATGCGAGGTTTAATTATATTTTATTTCAATTACTACCATTATTTTTAGTATCTCAACAATAGATACTATTTGTTGTAGTTGTTGTTTTTTTTTTTTTGATGTTAGAAATACTTATATACATATGTACGTATAAATTTATTTTAATTATAAAAAATACATATAAATAAGTAAATTTATCTATAAGATACAAATAATTTTTTTTTTGTTTTGCTCCCCAATAGATGACTATGAATTTAAAAGCAGGGACGTAAGGAGAGAGACAAAGTAAAAAAGATCAGAAAAAGTGTAAACAATAATAGTAATGAACAAATAAACAATAATTTAGTATTGATGTAAAACTTAATTATATAGAAAATTTATTTATAAAGAAATACGAAGGAAAGTTTATAATGTTTGCTTTAATTTTTTTTTTTTTTAATAAATAAAATGTTGAACTATTTTTTTTTTATTAAAATGAAATAATTAGCAATTAAAAAAAATAAATAATAATGATAATTGTTTTTGGATGAATTTTGTTTCTTATTGAATTTTATTCCTTTTCTTTTTTAATCTTACCACTGTGCCATGCCAACTGTATAATTAATATTATTATTTTTCTTAATTCATATATATTTTTTTTATTATTGTAACAAGAACAACAAAGAATAAAAAGAAATTGAAATATGTATTTAATTTTCTTTCATAAGTAAATTCGAATGTCTCTAGAAAAAAAAAAAAAAAACTACAGTTGAGAGTTTGAAAATAGTCTTTTAGAAAATTATTTATTATTTTTTATTTTAATTTTATTTTTTTACTTAAGAAAAATTCATTAATAACGTCGTCGTAGAACTGGCAAGATTTCTTTTTATTAATAAATATTTGTTTAGTTTTATATTATTTTTGTAAACACCACTACATTGATACACACATATGCGTAAATATACACACATACATAGCACATGTAAATGTTTATTAATTAAATCAGTGTTCTGGCAAGGGGTCTGCGTACATTTCGTTCTTCTTTTTTTTTTTTTTTTAAGATGAGTAATTTGTTTATTTGTAAAAGAATTATTTTCATTCTGGCGGTCTTTCTAAATTGTATTGAATAAGTGTATATGGAATATGAAGAATAAGAAGAAGAAAAAAAAAGCGACTTACCAAAGCAAATAATTTGTTGGGTGAGGTCTTTGAACCGTTTTCATTTATACATCTTATAATAACTAGAGATGATACATATACATACATGTGTGTATACAGAAGGCTAATATATATTGAATGTGGTATACAGTGGTACATTAAAAAACTAAATAACCTACAAGAATTTGTTTCAATTAATAGACTGGAAAATTAGCAAAATCGAAATGTTATTATGGGCTCAAAGGTGAACGGGTTTTTAAAAATAGTTTTAGCATATATTTTTGAAACTAAACTCTTAAAAAATCTAAAGGGTCGCTCTGAGGTCATAGGTCATTAATTTCTATCTTAATTTAATGCAAATATTATGATAAATCGATAAATGTGCTGAGGAATTTACAGTTATTATTTTATTTTCAGTTAAATTAGTAAAAAAAAATTCAAATTACGAATTCAAATGGAATTTTGACGAAAAGTTTGCAGAAATGTGTTTTTATTTCCTAATTTTATTTTCATTAAATATTCTATAGTAAAAATAGTTAATGGTAAAGATTTCAATTCTTAATAAAAATTTCCTCAATATTGAACTTTGACCTTAATTATTAAATGGTTAAGGAGATTTGATTCTTACAAATTGTTCAGCAATGATTTTTTTTTTCGCAAACATTAGAATATTTTTTAAATCGATTTTTAAATTTCAGTATTGAACTTTGACCTCGGGCTAAAAATATAATTGGTATGATATTTTCAGTAAAGATTTCTTTTATTTAATGCTAACAACAAAAGGTAGGGATACATTTTAATTTATTAAACAAAATTTCTATTTTTAATTTACACCTTCACAGAAAAAAATATTTCCATTTTTTTCTAAATTAAATTATTAACTAAATTTTTATTGGAGTTTAATTATATTATTTATTAATATAATTAATTTTATAATTATTCAATTATATTATAAAAAATTAATTTTTTCTTCTATAAAAATTGTAGAAATAAAATAATTGATATTTTTAAACATCTCTCAGTCTCGACTTATGCTTTAAGACTATAGCAGTAATGTAATAAATAAAATCAATATTGTCATGTATTATTTATCACTTTGATGATTTAGAGCAAAATCAATAAAAAATTAATTAATATTACAAATTTCGTAATTGAAGTCGATTTTTAATTTTTTTTTTCTGTCGTCGTGTTTAAAATCATCTCAACTGAACTGAATTATACTGCTTAATGTGTTCTAATATAAATCTGACAAAAAATATTTCTTAATTTCCAAAAAAAAAAAAAAAAAAAAAAAAAAAAAAAAAAAAACAATAAAAACTATTTTAAATAATATTTAAATATTTCATTTCATTAATTCTTATTATATGTATATATTTAGGAAAATGTCGCCAGATCTCTTGATTTAGAAAAAATGTTTATAAAGATTGCGGAAAGAAAACATAAATTAAACAAAAAGTATTATTATTATTATTTTTTTTTTGTTTATTTAAACACAATAAAATTATTGTTTATCTTAAGTTTTCTTTGAAGTCAGTTTTACTGTACTTTAATAAGAAAAAAACTACGGGCCATTTAGAACGCATTAACTCTTTTGCAGTTCTTCTCAATGTTTAAAATTTCCTTAAATATAAGAATTTCTTTTATGCAGACACCCTACACTTAATATACACAAAATAACTAAGATAGAACTCTTGGCATTTTAAAGATACATACTTTTAAATTATCTTTTATTTATATTTCATAAGTTTTCTTTTTAGTTTATTCTTAAAATCTTCGAATGATGTTTTAAATTCGTCTTTTATCCATCTTATTAATTTAGTTGTTGCTGGGTTTTTTTTTTTTGTTTTTTTGTTTTTGTTTATTTCATTTGTTTGTTTACATTTTTCATACACATTGTTTTTTATTACTCTACGAATTTTAACACATCTGCTTCAATGCATTAAAACGTGTAATTTATTAAAAAAAAAAGAAGAAGAAGAAGAAAAGAATAAAAAAGAATTTATGTATGTTTGTTCATATGGATGTATTGTATGTGTGTTTGTTTTATTGAGAGAGTTTTTGTGCATTTCTTAGTTTGATATGACAAGAGATCTGCAGTTGTGCAGTGTCTGTCTTATTGACTTTGGTTTAAGGCTTATAAATGTATTCAGATAAAGAGATACAGCTACAGATACTCATCTATTTACATGTGTATGTGTGTGCGTATTTGTTCAATCTGATGTTTACAATGTGCATTCATCAATATTTAATAGTTTATTATAAGAAAAATGAAGAAATATACAAATCAAGTGAGAAAAAAAAAAACAAAAAACAATAATATAAATATAAATACTACATATTAAAAGATACACACACACACTCATACAATATGTTCAATAAGTAAAAAAAAAACATAATTTGGTTTTTAATTTTCCTGTTTGATTTATCTTAAAGGAAACCATAATGAAAATAATAATAAAAAACAAAAAATAATAAAATAAAAAGTTATGATCATTATTTCGTTGCATCTGTAAATGTCTGAGCATATGAATTTGTGATCGGTATTTTCTCTTCAGTTATAAAAAAAAAAATTGAAATAAATATGCAGACATTTATTTTATGTGATTGTGTGTGTTCGTCTATACAAATAAATTATTAATATTCTTTGATGTATAAGCGTTAGAGTATTTTTTTTTTTTTTTTTACATTTGAGGTTTATTTATTTCTTTCGTTCTTTCTCTAAATTTGGTCGTTTTTTTATTAGATTTAAAAGAATTTTTTTTTTTAGAAACTGCTTGTGGTGTTAATTATTTATATTATTTATAAAAATATGTAATTAGAAATAATTACTTAAAACTTTTTATTTTAAAAAGAATTTTTTTCTAGAAATACTTATAATTATTAGGGTGTTTTCAGTTTGTATTAATTTGAACAGTCTGTTTTTTATTTATTATATAAAAGAAAAAAATCAAAATTTTATGTTGGCGCCTTCCTAATATTTTTGAGTGTACATATGAATGTATAACTAGTTATTAATACAATTATAATGCCTTCTTTTTAATTGTACTTTTAAATTAATTTTCATTAAAACAAAAAAAGAATAATATATTTTTAATAAAAAATAACAAAGTATAAGTAAACTTTAGTATTAACGCCTTCGTTTGTAATTAAAACTTAATTACTCATAAATAAAGTTTATATGAAAATATTATTGAGAAATTTTTACACACTTTAATACATGCAAACATACCCAGCAAAAAACGTGGAAGTTCTTCAAAAAGAGAAAATTTTCACAACTTCAAAAGTG
>MINK01173100.1:0-14969 GCA_001735545.1 Phormia regina
TTATTAATATTATCATTTTGATGATTGGAGCAAAATCAATTAATAATTAATTAATATTACAAATGTCATAATTGAAGTCGATTTTTACTTTTTTCTGTGTTGGCACCAACCTCAGATGAAAAAATAATTGACTGAAATTGTTTACGATATAAACCCAGACATTTTAAATTGTAATTAAAAAGAAAATAAAACATTTTAAGTGTAAAATATAAATTTATAGAATTGTTTCCCTTCGGCGTCACGACATAAAAATAAATCAGGTCTAAATACATATATTTAAAAATCAAAAAGTGTTTTAATTCCTTCAAAACCCTGTGCTAAAACACATCTCCGTTAAATAGCTTCATATCATATAGAAACACATACATACTTATCATTTCACCAAAATTGTACTCAATTTTCACGCATAAAAATTCAATGACTCTGACTAGACTCCCAAATTCAGGCGCCATGTTCACACAGCAACAGCAGTAAATAGACATAACCTAACAAAGGAATGAGCAAAAACGTATAAAACCCACAAACTCAAAACAGCCTCTAATAAGAGGGAGGAATCCATTTATTCATTTATTATTATTTTTTTTTTTTTTTTGCAAAATTTTCCATCAAGGGAACCTGGCATAATACCAACTAACATAAAAATCAAAAAACGAGTACAAAATGTAGTAAATATACACACACTTACACACACATACAGTTAAATACATATATATGTATAAACTTTAACAAAACAGTTACTGAAATTTAAACCACCTTCGAACCTAAAAACAACAAACACTTACGTACTTACATACATTGTACATTACAAAGGAACAGTGAAAATATGGCAACATGGATGGATGGAATTTGTATATAAACAAACAACTAATATGATTTCTTTTCGAGTAAATAACTCTTAGATGACTTTTTATCTCTCTCTCAGTTTGAGTTTTAATTTACCAGGCATGCAGAATTGCAAAATAGGCGCGCACAGAGAAAAGAACAAAAAGTACTCGTTTATATACTACTAGCACATACACCTTTTTTGTATGTATTTTTATTTATAATAATGATGATGTTTGTTCGTTTGCTTGTACCATATGGAAACAACACACAGAAGAAAGAAAAAAAATTTAAACGCATTTCTCCTCATCACCACCAAACAACCATTACCCATCCTCAACATCATTATTGCAGTCACCGTCATCATCATCATCTTTGTCAGCAGCGTCATTTACCTTCACAACAACATCGAAAATATTATTATCATCATTATTGTCAACAACAACATCATCATTATTATTATTATTGTTATTTATATTTTTTATTATTATTTTTTTATTTTAAAAACAACTACAAACATTTGTGTTTTGCAAAAGTTTTCCGAAAAAGGGGGTGTAGTAGGGTACCATTTACTCAATGATTTTTATATACGAATGAATTTAGTAGAGTAAGAGATGAATTTCAAATCTAAAGTTACTCAGAAGAGTATTTATAGTGGTAAATAATTGTATAGTTATTGCTATAGAATAAATTGTTTAAAACTCAGTACTCAAAAGTTTATTTTAGTTTTTTTCTTCTTCTTTTTTTTCGCACAAGCACATCTGCTAGATATGAGGAATCTCCACGTAACCAAAAATTAAAAAATAAAAAAAAAAAAAAAATACTCGTTCGCTCTATTAGCAAACGAATTGCAAACAAATGTCTTCTCACTGGCAGAAAATTAAGAAGTGACCTCCACAAGTAAATAATATGTTTAAAATTAATTAAAGGAGTGTAAGAAGAAGACTTTAAAATTTATATTTAATGAATTTTATTTAAATATTCTACGAAAATGATAGGATGGTGTTCTAAAAATTTAATTTAAAGCAGACTTCTGGGAACGCAGATTTTATTGCTGTGGCATTGTTTATATTTAGTATTTCAGAAAACAAATAACACAGAGTTACAAATTAAAACAAAATTTCCGCGACACTGGGGGTTCCCAGCCAATTATAAATACTCGAATCTACCTTTATTTTGAATTGACTCTAGTTCTAGCGATAAAACACGATTTGTAAAATTAAGTAGGAGAACCTTTTTCAGAAAAATTTTATTACTATTTTATGGTGATTAATGCTAAAACAAATTTGTATGCACTGAACCATAAAGGTACAAAAATACAATGAAAAAGTTAATTGTTACAATGAATTTGTGCACTAATTTTGACCCTATGTACGAGTTCATTACAACAATGTATTGCCATACATTAATATTAAAATTTAAAGTAAAAGTTCATTGATAAAATTGTTAATCAATGAACGCGTTCATTAAATAAAATAAATAAATCTAGTGAACAGTACATTGAATTCAATAAACATATGTTTTGTCCCAATGAAACCGTACATTGAAAATAATTGCTTTGTATTTTGGGTTTTTGTTTTATATTAAATTAAATGATTTATTTTTTTTTTATATTGACTCAATAAAATCAATAATGAAATATTATATTCTTAATATAGATGCCATAAAAAAAGCATATCGTGATGGTCACCAGTTGCAGTCTTGATCAGTCTGTAATATAATTTTATAAAGAATAAAGTTAAAATGTGTTATATATTTATGAATACTTACGAATATTTTTCGAAACTCTCCGCGAACTACTCTTAATTGTTTTATCTGCACGAATATAAATTAAATATATAATTTTAAAAACTGTTTAAGATCAGTAACATTATTATACTTACATGTTAAGAAGGAAAATTTTCAAATTCCTACATTGTGTAATCCGTTGTGTTGCTCGATTTGCCCTGTATAACTTATTTACTTTTTTCAAAATGTTCTTTCTTAACAAAACATTGAATTCATTTGTCTTATAATCAAAACGTGTCATCTCTTGTCAAGAAATAAAAACAAACTGTTTTGCTTTTGTTTACTTTGTTTCCCGTTAGAAATATATTTAAGTACTGGTTTCAATATAATGTTCATAATAGGGTTAATTTTATCATCGAATTTTAATAAATCTTTTCATTTAAGCTATGAATTTTTACATTAATTTAATAAATTCTTTGAAAAGAAATAATGAATGTCATTTAATGTACTCCATTCATTAAAAATACTTTTTTCAAATAAAAAGTTTTGAATTTTTAAAATTTATGTTTAAGGAATATCGAATCTTATCGGCTTTCAATTGCACTTTTCATCAAAAATTAATTAAAAAATTATATATAAATAAAAAATATATATTATTTATTTTTAGTTATTTTTTTTAATAAATATGCTTTTAATTTAATTGAAATTGTATTGTAATTTATTTGTTTAAAAAAATATTTGAAATTATTTTAAAATTCAGTTAAATAGCTTAATTTAATTTTTTTGGAAAAGAAAAATATGTAAAAATAAAACTTTTTTTCGACTTTTAATTTTTTTTTCATGACATTAATTAACAAAGCAATTTAATATCAATATAAATATTTTTCTATAATTAACTAAAAAGTACGACAAAAATCATGCTATTTTTTCGACGAAATGTTCTAAAATCTGTCTTTCAATAGCTGATAGAGAACTGAAGATCAATTTATTATTTTTTTTTTTTTTTAATATTTTTATCAACTTTTAAGCATCGCCAGACAGGGTCTTCATACATACTCTAATATACATAAAACAAAGGAGGGTGTAATTTTAAGTTTTGAAGGGGCGGAGTTATTGCGGCTCAAGTTTGAGCACCTATGACGTATAAAATTAAAAAAAAAAAACGGGAAAAATTATAACGAATTTTACAAAAGTTCGACTATATTGAAACAAATCGAACAAGTCGTTTTCACAATAGACTTCAATAATGATGCAACCTATTTAAAGTGGTTTAAATACTTAATAATTATTAATATCGTGTATTCAAATTGAATGAAATATCTCATGATGAAAATAATTTTGTTTAACCAGTAACATTTTTTCACCACTTTAATTTACCAAATACTTTCCTCCACAATAATTTAAGAAGTCTTAAAAAAAATGGAAAAACTAAGGACACAAATAAATCAATATGTATAATTCCTTTTCAGAACAAATTATTAAAAAATTTACTCAATAAACAATTTAATTTGCCTGATTTGTAAGTAATAATTTCTTCAAAATCTCTTAATACCAAAAAAAAATTAAAAGAAACATATCGTGTTTAAATTAAATTAAAATACTTCTGAATTGTTCACACTTGAGATAAATATTTCAAGCTTTAAGCCTTCTATTTAAACACACACAAAAAACTTTAGATAACAAAAAACACACATTCACACCAAAAAAAAAAAAATATCAAACAAAAACACACAAACAAAAACGTACATATTTTTGAACGTTAAACAGGTACAATAAAAATGCTGTTGGAAAACAGCAAAAAAAAAAAAAATGAAAAATACCATGCCATGGAGAGCATAGAAAAGTGGCAACAACAACACTTCTTTTGCCACAAAAATACTACTATCGTTCAACATTTTGCAAAAACAACAAAATACACTCACTCACAAAATAAAGTAAAAACAAGCAAAAGGCTAAAAATAAAGAAGAGAAAATGAGGAAAAACATTTTACAGAATACATACCAACAAAACGCACAGGTAAAACTAACTAAACAATGCAATATTTTGTTAAAAGCTAAAGTTACTCACAACCATTTATATACATAAGTATGTCTGTATGTATAAACCAATGTATGTAGTATTGGATAGGATGAATGTTGTATAGGATGAAAGCTGGCTGCATTTAGTTAGTAGTACTCATACTAATGCTATTCCTAGGAGTCTACGGAGTATAGCATCATCTATAAATGTTGTTGTTACCCAGTAATAATATTTGCACATACAAATATACAACAACAAAATCCTCTAATAAAAAAAGAGTATGAGATATAAAGTTTTATACCCTACTACGTTATCATACACACAACTAATGTAAAACAAGAGGAGGACTATGAATACAGCAGCAGCATGTGAATAAGTGCATTTAGCAATATGCACACTTTTACACATACACTACAAGTTTTTGGGTGGATTTAGCCAACCACCTTGGTATTGTTTAAAATTCTTTAACTAACAAAAGTTTACTGCTAAAGAATAGAACAACTAAGAACAAAAACATCAACTGAATAATAATAACAAAAAAAAAAAAAAATACTCTCATACACAAAGGAAAAAAAAACGAAAAGTTTAAGTAACTTGCATGAACTGTGAAATTAGCGACATTGCCACCATGTAAAAACTACTAACAGTCAGCTAGCCAACCATCTAGCTAGTACCACTACTACTGAATAACTACTACCTACATACCTATCTCTAGCAGCAGCAGCAGCATCTATCCACTTTAGATGCTGTTGTCGGATACATATTGCTGCAACCGATGAAACAACAAGGACAACGTTAATGCACTGTGTTTAAAGTGTCAAAAAAGTTTTCTAGAAACTGTTAAGTTTATAAAGTTCACTTAGTTTCCAAAAAAAAAAAATGTCTTTTTTGGAAGATTTTTTATTATCTTGACTTTAATGAATTCACACAATTACATTTTTTTTGTGTATATCAAGATATAGGATTGAATAGCCTTTAAGCTTTAAATTTTTATAACCGAAGGTTTTTATTAAAAATACCAGATTAGACTTTATTAAAGTATTGAAATAGTATAGTCTTTTCAAGTAATATTAAATTTGCATTAAGAGAGGGTTAAAACCTAATATACAAAACTAGTCCCGGCGAAAAATAAATCACGTACGATTTAAAAAGGATGTCACTTACTGCCAATGGAGAATCTGCCCCATATGTTTTAAAATTGTTTACAATTGTTTGCAATTGTTATCAAGTTGACACCACTTCAGTTTTATTTTCTAATATTAAATTACAATATGTTTTCTACTTTTTTTGATTTGTGTATTTTAATTTTTAATACAAACGGATTGTTTAGGTTTCAACGAAACCTAACTGGATACGACACCACGAATGCTGATGAAGTGTGTAGCGACACAGAAAATTCGCTGGTGGCTAATTATAGTCCACAAGCCCTGCTTTGGTACCGTCAAACAGAGACAACAAGGCAATTACGATTGCAAACTTGTTTAGGTATCAATGTCGATGCCTTAAATTATCAATGTGACCCCAACCTTCATGAATTTTGATTCGAAGATGTTAGCTGGACATAAAAAATATTGGAAAATCCAACCAAATCCAGATCACCTGGCAACAATTTATAACATACATAATTTTTCATACACAATTAGTAACTTTTACGCAATAACAAAACTATATAGCAATGTACATATTTGTCAAATATTTTAACAAATTTGAATGACACAATAAAAAAAATATTTCTCATCCTGCAATTGTTTTGTAAGAGAAAACAGCGTACAAAAAGTTAAGAAAAAAAACTTAGAAAATTTTTTATATATAGTGGTTACGTCATTTCGGTTAAATATTTTACAAATGTGAACATAGCTGAAAATGTAAGATACCATTGACATTAATGAAAAATTATAAAATTTAAAAAAAAATTATTATAAAAAAATATTGAACTTTCTAACAATTATTATTATATGCTTAATTAGCCAACTTCATTTGGCATCCCCAAATAAAAGTGATAGATTTCTACCATATAAAGTTCTGGAACTGTAACCGCTTCTCTTTCCTCTTGGGTAATTAAAATCTTTTTGGAATTTCATTTAGGGCACTCGATTTTTGTACCCATCAAAACTATTGTAAAATCCTGCCCGAAAGTTAAAGAAGAATCGTGCCTGCCTTAAATATTTTTTTTTACCTTTTCCTTTGACCAATCTGTCCATGTTATTTGAATCGCTTTTGTAGTTTAAAAGAATTTTTTGAGAAGTTAAAGCAATATTCTACAGAAACAGTCTACATTAATAGTATAATCATTCTCTAATACTTATTATAATATTAATTATTAGAAATACCTATTTTTAGTTTCAAAGCCAAAACTAAGCTCAGGCTTTGTAATTATTTCATGCGCAAATGCCACTGTCCGTTAATGTTAAAAAAAAAAACAACGAAAACAACAGTAATAAACCTTCCAGCAAAATGAGGAACAAAAACTGAAAGACTGAAAAAAATGCAAAAACTAAAACACATGACACACTCTTTCAAACTCTATGCAATTGCACAGTGTAAAGCAATAGTTTTTTTTGTTGGCTGGGGCAAGGCTTGTTTAAAAGTATTTGAAAATTGGTTTTTTGGTAAACATGGCTGCAATATGACACTGAGAACGTTGAATATAACTAAAACAACAACAACAACGATGATAATAAAAAAAAAGAAGATTGCAATGGTGATGATGATGCTGCTGCTAACGCTAATGGCTTTAAGAACCAAATAGAAAAACATATACAAACAGAAAATAGAAAATAGTAAACTAAAACCAACACCATTCTTTGTCTACACAAAACACATTGCAGTATTGTAGATGCAATACCACATTAATGCTGACAGACAGACAAACAAATAAACAGCAGTAACACCAACAATCGTACATTCCTAAAAGAAAACTTTTTATCAAAAATTATTTTCAGTCTTCTTGGCATCAAGTTATTGCTAAAAACCTGCTTGCCTGATGACAAAACTCACATAGATGCAGATGCAGCGTAAATACTTACTTACACATCGTCATTATTATGACATAAAATATAAATACAAACACATGGATACTTATGTGATGATTATACTCTAAGATATATATACATATACATATATACTAGCAGAGTTGCATATTTTATATACATACATATGTATTTGTTTTTGTTTGCTTTTAGAAAATGTAATTCAAGCGCCTTTTAATATAGAAGTGTTGTTTGGTGTGTGTGTGTGTTTGTGTTTAGGTTTATATAATAAGTGTGTGTATGGATTTGTGCGTTTATGAGTGTTGTTCGTATTGACGAAAACAACAATATGTACTCATACAACTTCCTGATACTTCCGGTACAACGTTGAGAATGATTTGAGTACATATATATGTATGTTCTTAATAATTCTCATTCCTGCTGTTGACTCCTATTTCTGCCATCAAGTGAAAATACATATTTTTATATATCTACTTGTATAAATGGGGGCTAACTAAAAAGTTATTTATTATTAAAAAGATAATTGAAAGAGTAAATCATTTTAGAGTATTAAAGATCACCAGATAACATTTTGAAGATCGAATACACCACTAAGATTAAGAGTGTTTGGTGTCAATAAAACAACTCGGAGTGGAATCAAGTCAATTTGTATTTACGCTAATATTACAAATGAGAGTAACAGTAAGCTATGTATATGCGTGACATTTCCCTAAGAGCACTGTTCTTGATTACGTTCATTAGTGTCATATAAATAATATCGGTTTTGAGCTTGATATTTCATTCAACATTATAATTAAAAACATATTGATAATATTTTTTATTTTATTATTTCAGTTTTTGTAAAGTAAACACACGAATCTAAAATTTGTGAAAAAGGAAAAATTTCTTGCGGTACATGTTGCCTAAGAAGATTTTTATATAAAAGAAAAAGAATACGATCACTTTTTGGCAAAATAAAAAAATAAAATTAATAATAATTTTTAAAGGTGAAGGATATAACTCACAATTATTATTATTCTTGGTTTTTTTTTTTTTTTTGTATATATATTTTTAGAATCAGATATAAAGAATAAATATTGCTTTTCATTTTTTAAATGTACATACTCGGTGTGTCCAATTTTAGAATCCTATGTACCCACAACCGGTAAATTTATAGAATTAAAGTTTAAAACTTAAACTCAACTACATTTCCTCTATTACTGTGTAACCAGCCGTTTCGATATTGCGTAAATATTTCCATTTAATTTTTTAAATCGTATTGTTTTTAGAATAGTTCATCATAACTACCACTTTCAAGCTTACACTCGTTCCAATAAGGCTCTAGTTTGTTTGCATTCAACTTAATTTTCTTTTGTTGTTATTCGTAGTTCTGTTGCCAGAGAGGTTTGTTTGCTGCAACAACAAAATTTTATAGTTGTTAGTGCTGTTGCCGTAAAATACGCAATGACGGTAAAAGTGTATACTTTAACTCATATACATATATGAATGTCAAACACATATTCCTTACACTTACGATACGTTTTACATCAAAATGAAAAAATGATCCAGGAAAATAAAGGAAGGGGATAAAAAATGTTAATAGTGAGCAAAATAAGTTTATTTGAATTAAAGTGAAATTATAAATAATTTTCAAGTCCATTTAACATTGAAATTCCCCACAATACTATCCGCATGGCATTTTTTTCTCATTGTGAAAGAAATCCTTAAATCCTGTTCTGTATGCAGAACCAAAAAGGTACATAACTACAATGAAAAAGTTAATTATTACAATGAATTTGTGCATTAATTTTGACCCTATGTACAGGTTCATTAAAACAATGTATTACCATACATTAATATTAAAATTTAATGTAAAAGTTCATTGATAAAATTTTAAATCAATGAACGTGTTTATTAAATAAAATAAATTATTGGCACAAAACACATGTTTCGTCCCAATGAAACCGTACATTGAAAAATAAATTATTATATTCTTAATATAGATGCCATAATTATAAAACAATAGCATATCATGATGATCACCAGTTGTAGTCTTGATCAATCTGTAATATAATTTTATAAAGAATAAAATTAAAATATTTTATATGTTTATGAATTCACGATATTTTTCGAAACTCTTTGCGAGCTGTTCTGCGTCTTAATTGTTCTATCTACACAAATATAAGTCAAATATATTATTTTAAAAACTGTGTAAAACCTTTAACATTATTATACTTACATGTTAAGAAGGAAAATTTTCAAATTGTGTTGCTCGATTTATTCTGTATATATTATTTAGTTTTTTAAAAATGTTTATTCTTAACAAAACATTGAATTCTTTTGTCTTTTGTGTAAAACGCGTTTACTTAATTTTACGTTAGAAAATATTTATTTTAAGGTAATTTGATGAAATATTTCACTGATTCAATAATTTTGTTCATTGTGTAATGCTTCTTCTTAATTAAAACAATGTTTTTTTTACATTAAATAAACGAATTCAATGTTCTAATACATTAAAACTAATTAACTTATATATAAATTTAAGTATTGCTTTCAATGTAATGTTCATAATGGGGTTAATCTTTTCATTGAGTTTTAATGAATCTATTTATTAGAGCTATGAATTCTTACATTAATTTAATAAATTCTTGGAAAAAAAATTATTGAATGTCATTTAATGTACCGCAATCATTAAAAATACTTTTTTCAGTGTATTCAATAATTTAACAACCTTGTAAATGTATAACTCCTGAAGGAAGAAGTATGTTTGCACGTTGCACATTTTAATTCTTTTGCAGTACTTTTCTTTTTTCTTCCTTTTACTTGCCAACTCGGTAGTATACACATATCCAAACATAAATATTGTCAGAGTTTTGTTGTGACACGGTCGTTGCCATTTATTTGTGTTGTTGGATTTTAAGATGTAGCAGCAATTGTCGTCGACAACGACAACAACAATATCATCATCATTATAATCATCGTATGTTGTCATCATCATCAATGCTACAAAACTCCTTACACATACATATGTACCTATATACATATTATAATCATCTTTGTTTGTGCTGTGTATAGTAACTAAGTAAATGTGATATGTAGTTGTTGCTTATTTTGGTTGCATCAGTTAAGTTGGTTACGACGATGGTGTTGTTGCTGCTGTTGTCGAATCAATTTAACTGAATGCATTACATTGGCATGGATGGCATTGCAATCGTACTTTTTAAGCTGACAGTAGGAGGTTCCACTTTCAACTTTTTCAAATGTATATAAAAATACACTAAGAGCAAATTGAATAGGGAAGGATTTAATATATGTGCCTATCATTTATTGTATGTATTTGTTGATAAACAGCTTTCGAGTACTTGGAGAAAACTAAGTCGATATATTTTTGTTTTGATGTAGATCAATAACACAGTTTTACAATATGAAAAAATATATCCTACTGAAATTTGAATGTTATATATACAAGCTTATACTAAACTTGCTGAATAAGAAAAACTCCTACATTTTTGTACCGAAATGACAAAAATCTCAATCCGGAAAAAACATATTTACTTCTTTCATTAAAATCTCAACTCTGTCGTTATTAGAGGGGTCTATCAGAAAATACTTTTGGATGTTTACAATAATTTTATGCTAATCTCAAGTTTTCGATTCGAAATTTAAGTCGTCAAGCAAAACTCAGCTCAAAGAATCGAAAATAAATTTAATCCTTAGTAATGGCCTTTGCAGCGTCTGCTTGAAATTTACAAAGCAGCATAATTACAAAGCTTATTTAGTATTTTAGTTAATCATTTATAATTTAATATTTTTGAGTCAAAATTTCCTATTCAAATCACTTGTAACATTCACTAGGAAGTTATGTACTCAGTGACTTAGCTGTATATATTTGTAAGGTCTCTCCCTCTCTCTCTCTCTCTCTCTCTCCTTTTATATTTGTCCCTTTCAATACACTTTTCCTGACATAAGAATAAATGTATAGGTATGAAAAGAACTAACTATGTAAGTACATTTGTAAGTACTTACTAGTCTGTTGGTATGTATGTCATAATATAAATATAGACATATTATTTTAGTAAGTGTGGCGCGTATATTGATGACAATACAGAGTTGGTAGAGTTAAAGTACAATTGCCTCTTATTAAGTTATAAATTTTTTAACTAAAAGTCTTCTTTTCATTGCACAAAAAATTAAAGATCTTGAGAATTTTCAAACTCTGACAGGGAGATATTTTTCATCATAATTATTTTTTTGGGGAATTTTTTTCTATAATTTATTTTTTTATAGTTTTATTTCTTTTTTTATTATTATAAAGGAAGTTGTTGGTTGAAATACTAAAGAAGTAAAGGAGAAAAAAATAAACATTGCTGGATTTTAAATTAAAAGCTTTCCCACGCATTTAAATGTTTTCTCTTTTTTCATTACTTCAATGGTAAAATGACTGAAATAAAAATCTGTTTTCATCGTAAAGAATCAACATATAAATTTAATGTTGTTTTTTTTTTTTGTGCAAGTACGAGAAGGCACAGGAAGATAAAAATATAAAAAAGCAGAAGAAGGAATGAATATCCAAATCATGTTTAAAAAGTTCCACCAAATGAGAACAACAGTTATTGATTTTTCATTTAAATCTTAAATGTTGAAAAGAAAAAAATACTTAAAACTAAAATGATTTTAATACGTTTTTTTTTTTTTTTTGTCTCTTATTCATTCCATTCCGTCTTTCTTCCTTTTCTGTTGCATTAGCATTCATTAAGATTTGACGAAAATAGCTTAAATTTTTATTAGGCATCAAGCATGTTAAGCAAGTGTTTCTTCTTTTCCGTTAATATAGATGGCTCTTGAAAAGTTTCTGGAACATCTCTACACGACGAACTCTTGCAGAGTTGGGTTAAACTTTTTACAGCTTTTTTTTATTATTATTATTATTTAATACTTGTACTCTCATGTATTTTCTTTTTCTTGTGATTTTGTTTTATTGGTGTTTTTTCCCCTTCCAATTTTATTTCACTGAAAGTTGTTCTTTTTGGTTTATAAAGAACAAAAAAAAAAAAAAAAAAAAAAAAAAAAGTATCTCTGGAGTGTTGTAGAATTTGAGTTTGAGTCGTTTGTTGTAGCGGTGAAGGTGGTAAGAGTTGCTTATTTGTTTGTTTGTTTCTTTGTATGTTTGGTTTCATTTCACAGTATCTCAAAACAGTCAAAGCTGTCTTTTAGAAATGTTCTTTCTTTTTAACTTGTGCTTTTCATTCTCTCACTTTTAATACTTTTGTTAATATTTTATTTAAACAAAACGAGCACACAGTAAAAGAAAAGTTTACAAAGTTTTATTTTATTTTTTCTACTTTCAAACTGTGAGAAACAATATGTAACATACATATATACAAATAATGGTACATCATCTCTTTTGTTTAAGAGGAAGAATTAAATATAAAAAAAAAGTTTAGTTAAGTTTGAGAAATTTTTAAATATTCATGTTTAAAGAGTAAAAAATAAGAAGAAATTAATAGTATTTTAGAAATTATAATAAATAAATAATTATGTATTTAAATTATTTAAATTAAAATTTTTATTTTAAAATATTTCTTAAATAGTTAAAATAACTCAGATTATGTGCGTATTGTTAAAAGTATTTTTCAAATTATGACTTGGAAATTTTTAGAATTATTTGTAAAAAATGTAAAACTTTTGGTGAAATTTTAAGTATTTGCTTAAATTTCGAATTTTTGGTCCAAAAATTTTAATTAATGGTAAAATAATATGTTTTTGTTAGAATTCAATATTTTTTGAGAAATTTTTGAGTTTTAGAATTTGTGAAATTTCTGGTTAGTTTTTAAGGGTCTTGGTGAAATTTGAAATTTTTCGGAATTTTGACTTTCATCATTTTGTTCTAAAGTACTAACTGCATTATTGATAATATATTTTTTTTTAATTTTAATACACTTTATTAATCAAATTTGTATGGAAATTTTGTATATAAAGCTTTTATAAATTTGAAAATTTTATTGTGAATAAGGCAATAAATGTTTGAGTTTGATGTTAATAAAGTGCAGCACATTCACTCACCTTCTAGCAGAGAAATAAACCGTAGCAAAATTATGGGAGGCGCACAATAGTCCGAAATCGATTTTTTTTTTTATGATGATTTGGAGAAGATCAGGACAATAGCGAAGGTAGACTCTGGATTTTATTTGTTTTACAAAATCATAAAAAATCAATTATGACTTGAACTTGAGGGCAAATGTTTCATAGTTTGAAAAAATATTTAAAAAAAAAATAATAATAATAAAAATTTGTTTAAAAATATTAATCTGATGTTAAAACTTAAAAAAAAGTTAATTTTTTAAATTTTTGAGAAAGAAAGAAGAAATAAATACGCATTACTGCACTTTTGTAATAGTTAGACACAAATGTCACGCCTTTTACAACGGCTGGGTTTAAACAAAAAAAAAGAGACAATTTTTGAAACAAGTTTTTCTCGGACTAGGATTTTGGGTAATTTTGTATAAAAAGTGTGTGATTTTTTTTTGTAATTCACTGATTTTAAATCAGATATGTATATAATGTGTCATAATTTCATTCGAATATCAGTAAATGTTAAAATTTCATTTACGTTCAAATACTTAAAATTCAAATTTAAAATGTTTCTGGTCACGGTCTTTAAGAAATTATTTTCACTAAATATTATAACCCGCCAGTGACATGTACTTCCTCAACTCAATCACTACAGCTCGGACCATGTGAAGTTTTCTTAAGATATTTCCAACGGTTCACAGAATTATTTAAAAACTAAATTTTAAACTTCAGTGAGGCGGCGACGATGCAAGTTAAACTATTTCGGCGATTGCAAAGTTGTTTATTGTCCCACATTTCCAACAGCGTTTACGACGTTCGGTTCAAGATATTCCTTATATTTGTTCCAAGTACCTGGCGGTGCTCAATATTGCATCCAGAGCAACAAAACGGGCGCCATATTTAAGTTACAACGATACTGAAATGGATAATAGACCACAAATACTGATGAAGTGTGTAGCGACATTGAAAATACGTATTCCTTTCTGCTCATGTTTTATATATTAGTGTTTTTCATTTAGAGATCAACTAACTGATCTCTTACATGAAGTCCAATCAAAAAAACATATATGAAGAATTAGGAAAATACAAATAATACAAATATAAAACCATGTAAAATATCATATAATACATGGAAACCCAGTAAACATTTTAAATCAGAATAAAATACAGAATAATTTTGTAACTTTTTAAGAAAATTTAAATTTATTTTTCTCTAATCTTCATAAAATTTAGATTATTCCAAACATCAATTATATCGAGAACTATTGTTTAGTGAAAAAACATACATTATAAATATCTAAAGTTTCATTAGGCACCATTAAACACTTACACACACACATATATATATATATATATAT
>MINK01173101.1:427-16205 GCA_001735545.1 Phormia regina
ATATATATATATTCTTTGTTTTTCTTCCTAAAATTAGTCACAAAAAATGCACAAAAAATATTTTCTGTAAATTACAACATTCTAAAAACTAGTTAAGAAATAAAATATATTTAAAATATTTTTTACTCGATTAATCGACATAAAATTTTCTCGAATTAATTGTTACTCGAAATTCTTGATTTTAATTTAATCGTATTGTTATTTGATTTTAATTTGTTCTTGACGACTTTTCTTGTTCTTTTCTTAATAAATGCAAATTTCAATAAAATATTAAAATTAATTACATACATTTAAATATAAGCAAAATGATTGAATATGATGATGGTAATAAAAATTATTAACTAAATGTTAATATTAATGATAATGAAACGTGATACCTAACTAAATAAATGATATCGAACAAAATGTTTAAAAATAATAATATAAAAAAAAAAAAAAACAATGAAATTATGGCATTGATTTTAATACATTGCAGTTTTTGTTTTAATATATATAATTATTAATTAAAATATATATTTTTGTTTTTAATTTTTCTTTGCTAATGCTAATGAATAGTTTATTTTATTAGTTATTATTATTTAATAGTAGTAGAAAAATAATTTTAATAGTTAGTTTTGATTTTGAGTTTTATTCAAAAAATATTTTAATTGTTTCTTTAATCTTTGATTCCTATAATTATTAAGTTTTAATTCTGAGTTGTTAAAATTGTCTTAATAATTTTAGTAGGTTTTTTTGTTGTATTATTTGAGCATAAATATGTATAAATAAGTTGGTTTTATTTTATTTTTGTATTACGACAAAAAAAAAAAAAAAAAAAAAAAAAAAAAAAAAAAAGGGGATGAAATAATAATGATTTGGATATGCATAACGTTGAATAGTTTAGTGTTTATTAAAATTCTAATAATATAATTTAAGCACGGTTAATCGAAATACATATTTTAATTGAAATTGCGCAAAATTGTTTAATTTTATTTATGTTTAATGTATAAAGTTTGTGAAAATAATTTTGCAGCTTCTGAGTGTAATACTTTTCATATATATATCATAAAAAAGTATAGGATCCGTTTTTATAGAATATCAAAGTTGTTAATAATTAAAGAAAGATAAAAATTTTTTTCTTTAAGTTACACATTTCCTATAATTCGAAATTATGGATTTTCTATAAAAAATTTAATTTATCGTTTAATTTGTAATACAAATTTTCTATTTAAAATTAAAGTTATCGATTAATTCACTATTGAAAATAAAAGTTATATATAACAGTTTATAAAAAACTTAAGATCAATTAATCTTATGCTATAAACTTATAAATAAATTTTACATTATTGGAAATTTTTTTTCTTTTCATAAAAAATTAAAGTTATTGATCATCAAGAAATTAACTATTGTCTATACATTTTATGGAAAATAATTATCTTCCAGTTATCAATAAATTTTTTAAAAGGGTAAAGTTATTGATACATTAAAAATATTGCCAAAAAAGTATTTATAGATAAATCTATAAACAATAAAATTTATAAAAAAAAAAAATTCTAAAGAAAATCTTAGTTATAAGTTAAGGTTACCTATCGATAAATTAAATCTTTTATAGATAAGTTATTTTTTTGTAAATTTTCTGTAGAGCTCTCATTTATCGTTAAACAACTTATTCGCATTTTCATATATTTTTTAAGTTGGCGATAATAATAAATTATTTTTTAAATTTTAATTTAATTAATGAGTATTTTTAAGAAGATTTTTATGACACATTTTGATTACATTGGCACAAATAATGTTATCATTGAAAAGCATTATTTACTATATATTAAAGTGCCTCACGAAAAAAGTTACAAATGTACTAATCTAGAAATGAAGATTAGTATGCTCTTATAGGTTACCAAAGTAATACATTTAAATGTTAAAATTTACGTGAGCCGGACCAAGAAAATTAACTTCAAATTATAATAGAGGCATAACACGTCCTTAAATATTCATTTAAATAATTGCTATGTCTCTTTTCAGTCGCGGAATATGAAGATTTTACTAAAATTTTTCATCATATTTTCTTTGTTGAAACATGTAATTTTATATATTTTTGGACATTTTAAAATATAAAAGGTACTATAGTAATAGTCTATCATGTTGCTATTAAGGATAACATGTAATTAGCCCATTAATGGTCATAGGTTCAGCATAGCAAATAAATAACTTAAATACTGTTAAAGAAATTAAGTTGATTTAAAACCGCGATATTAATCGAACAAAAAGCAACTGGACACTTTTTGCTTTTAAGAACATTAATAAACCATTTATTTTTACAAATAAAGGTTTAAATGCATGTATCTATAGTATTCAATGAGACATTTTTATTTTCTAATTTTACTAAAATAAATTTTAATTTCGCGGGAATGAAACAATATTTAATATATCTCTTGCTCAGTATGGATTAAAAGTAAGTTTCTCATGTTTTTTTTTTTTTTTTTTTTTTTTTTTTTTTTTTTTTTTTTTAGCAAGAGTTAAAAATTATGTATACTGTTGATCGAAAACTATATTTTTGGAGGTATTTTAAGAATGACATAGCTCATGTAAATTTAATAATTGAACCGAAATATTTTAGAATTGGGTTTTAAAAACTTATTAAACTTTCATTTTAGCGGAGCTCATTTGCAATTTTTTGCCTCCATACAAATCAAGGCACTTTACTATATACATATATACAATTCCTTTAAATACTGACCTTTATACTCTTTTAAAACATTAATACGATAAACGTTCAATAAATACGTATGAAGTTATTTAAAATTTAACAGATTTAGAGTATTTTGTTTTGTTTGTTAGTAATAATTTTAAAAATCCAGATAAAACCGAATTGTATTCTCCACTTTACCATCAAACTATTTGTATTCTCTTAAACACTAAAATGTTGAGCCCTTTTATTGAGATTAAATATGTTATGAATAGATTTTACATCTTATATAAATAATTTATAAAAATATCTATGTTTGTATACTGTTTATGACACGTTCCGTCTTTTTTTTAAGGATTTAAAAAAATTGTCTGCCAAACTCTCAGCTTTATATTTAAATATATGTATGTAGTTCCACTTCATATTAATTTTAAGTGTGAATAGTATTTACATATTTGATACACAATAAATTTAAAATCTTCTACGAAGATACATACAGTTAGTTCTCAGCTTAAACTAACACTTTAAAGTATTAATTATCTAAGATATCAACCAAACATTGCTCGAAGTAATCATATAGAGACATTTAAAGAGCTGACCTTATTTAAACATTATATTCGTTAATATGTTTTTGTAAACAATTTTAAATGGATATTTTTTTCTTTGATTTCGTTTTTGTTAGTTTTGTCGTGTTAATAAGGAAATGTGTATCATATATACTTTTTTAAGGATTGTTTATTAAGAATTTTCAAGAGTTTGATAAATTCTTAATAGTTGATTTCTTGACTTTAAAGATTTCGATTGCTCAGCTAAACAATTTTTGTATAATTCTAACACTTTCCTATTAATAATGAGTTAACAAAATATTATTTTGTAAGTGTGTAGTAAGTAAGTAGTACGAGTATTTTGTATGTTTGTTGGAGTAGTATGAGATATTTTAAGTAAGTGAAGTATATCTATCACTTCTTAATAATGCTTCCGTTAATAATTAGGGTGTATTTATGTATGATAGGCATATATGAAGGAGAATTACTTTTCGATACAATTTTTGCGTTTATAGTTTTTTATGTGTGCGTTATGTGATCTTTGTGTAGACATAATCCTCCACTTCTATACGGTGGTCTCGAATTTTTCTATCTGTTCATCGTAGGCGTTTTGAAATTCGATTGCATTTTCAAATGAATGTGGTTCGTCGTGATATTGTTTGTTTTTATTTTTTATGAATTTAATTAATGAATGATTAGTAGCTGCTGCAATAGCATTTATTGATGATGACGATGGGATTTGTTGTTTTGCCGGTATAGATGTATGTGCTGTTGGTGTTGCTGCCACATGGTGCAAAAGAGGAGGAGGAGGAGGAGTAGTGGAAGAAGTAGTAGTATGTAAATGACCATCATTTGTTAGAATTGAATAAGCACCATCTAAGCAAGAATCACCTCCTGCAGAAGTATTAATACCACCACTAACACCAACAATACTAACACCACCACCACTACCATGTGTATGATGTGCAGTTGTTGTTGCTGAACCTATACCATTATTACCACCACTATTAATGCCAGAGATGCTACCATTACCAGCACTGCCGCCAAAGCTACCACCACCACCACTAACACTGCCGGCAAGACTACTACAACTACTACCACCACCTGTTTTTGTTGTTTGTGTCATATTATTCGAGTGAGAAGAGATGGAAGAGCAGGATGCAGTATTGACATTGGCAACGACATTGGCATTGGAAGTGACGGAATTATTAGTATTGTTAAAATAAACATCATTAAGAACATACTTTGCGATATCTTTATTGTCTACTAACATTGAAGTTGATGAAGAGCAAGAATTCTCTAAGTACAAATGTTCCATAGATTGTGAATTTTGAGCGGGTAGACGTACTTCATCTTTGAGCTTAAGCGATATGTATTTATCGGGTACTAAACCCTCTTTACCATTAACCGAACCCTGCCACCAATCGTTTGATACTTGTTTTCTTAAAATTATACAATCACCCTTGGTCAGCGACAATTCACGGCTGGAACGTGCATTAAAATCGAATTGTGCCATGGCTTCCAGCACCTCAGACTCATCTTCTGATGGATAGGCATCTGATTCAGGATCTTCAGTGAGTACCTCAGATGGCGAATCTCCAACATCCATATCAAGTGCATGTGGCGATATATACTTTTCATATTCTAGGCCCCCCAGTTCTTTTGGGAACAGTTCCTCATGATAGATTATCATATTTTTGATAAGTTCATTTACTTGGTTTTGATATTGAACTTGGTCTTTATCTTCGGGAGCTGGCATCAATGTAGGACCAAAACAAATGGCCAAATTATAAGCGTCCATCATATTCTCATCTGCATATTCGGATAGGTGGTTAAGGAAAGCGAAGAGATAGCGTATGACTATAACCACCGAATTGGGAAGATTTTGTAGAAATTGTCGTATGCCTTTGACCATATCACTTTTGGTTTGCATTTCAGCTATCGAAATAAAACTTTCAAAGTAGAACTTGGGAAAAAGAGGAACTCTCAGTTCTCTCAAATATAATTTCAAAACTCCGGCCACAGAATTGATGTCAGATGCGTCGGTGGTATCAGCCAAAGGATCTTCACCCCTTTCAAATGACTCTTTAAAATTGGCAATTTCTACTTGTGATCCTGACACTCGAAAGATGCCTTGATGATGTAACCCATACAGGTTTATGACACGTATACAACTGCGTATGATCAAGGGTATATCTTCACCGGTACATTCAAGATATTCTTCTAAGGAACCACCAAATAATTTCGGTCTGCCGGATTGATTTTTACGGCCTATTCGTTTGCGTTTGCTGTTTATAGGATGTTCCAATATTTCGGTGGTGAAAGCCTTATTATTGTCCGTCAATAGCATTTCTCTTAAATACTTAGCTTTTGCATCTAGACGCGCTATGCGCGATGTGCCTCGTATGTATTCTCGTATTTTATTAATATAAAAGTCTTCGACTTCTTCTTTTTCAGCCTTGAGTTTGGGATTAAATGCCATTGTGGCACCGCCCTTTTGCAAAAGGCTTTTATTATGCTCCGTAAAAGCGGGGCTAACATCACAGTCCTTGCTGTTGAAATGTTCTAGCAACTTAACTTCAGCCATCTCCAATGTCTTCCATATTTCCTCCGATTCTGTACGCAGAGAATTCAAGCGCTGCCCAATCAACTGTAAACGATGTTCCATGTCTACATACAGTTCCTTTTGGACACTTTGTTCAAGCAAATCATTACTAAATTGTCCCTGGAATTCAAAACGTTTGGGTATCATAAAGGCGGCATGATACTGTTCCATAAACTTTTGTTTATCTTGTTGACTATCTATTAGATGGATGACATGAGCCAAATTATCTGCTTGACTTAGGATAGCTCTTGCTCGACCTTGATCTGCAGTTACGTGCATTACTAGACATCTGGAAATCATGGAACTGAAACCCAAATCCATGCAATCAATCAAATCACTTAAATCATCAATAAAATACTTGTGTATGGTTGTATTGGAAGATTCCAAACACAATTGATACTCATTTTTAGCCTTTAATGCCTTCATGCGAGCATCTGAGTATTTGGTGCGTCGCTTGAGCACCTCCTTTTCGATCATACGATATTTCTTACTACTTCGCAGTTTTTCTTTCTGTATAGTCTGCTCTAATTTCTGTTGTTGGCCCTCAGCAGTCATTAATTTTACTTCGGCAGCTTTCCATTCTGCCTCATATTTTTGATAGGTTTTCATAGTTGCATACAACTCTTCCAACACACGTAAAATCTCTTCATGAATATCGTAACCAATAGATCTACATTTTTTATATATTCTCTGAACATCTTCGATGGTTGTCTGTAGTGAAGAAACAATATTGACTGAATACAATTCCGATAATGTGGCATGATCCTTGCTCAATGACTGTGTCTGTTCAAGCAAATGAGACCAACAGGCAAAGGCTGAAAATATATGCCACTGTTCACGTTTCTGTTTTTGTTCTTTGTGTCTGGCCTGAAGGCTACGTACTAATTTATCCAAATTCTTACTATATTCTAATTCCAATTCACCCCTTCGACGAAAGAGGTCTTGCAATTCCTGTATAAGAGAAACTTGCGATTCGACGCGGGCATCTAAACATCTTAAGTGCTCGTTTAATTGTTGTCGTATATTATTGAATAGAAACACCTTACGGGTGGATCCAACTCGTTTCATGGGACTTTTTAATTCTTGTTCGTTTTCATCCATTTTGTTGCGTTTCTGTTTTTTGTGTTGTCTTGTGTTTTTGTTTTGTTTTTAGTTGTGCTTGTAATTCTTGTTGATTAAAGTCTGCTTATTATTCTTATTTATATCTCTTCTTGTTGATGTTTCTTTTTTTCTATTTTTTTCTTATAGCTACTGTGCAATTGCTTCTGTTGATATCGTTGTCGTTTAACTCTAAAAAAAAAAAACAATAAGTATAGATGGAGATAAATTAGTATGACTAAATATTAAATATAGTGTGGGAGATACAATACGAGCAATAATACTATAAATTAAAATTATAGTTGCCGTTTTTTTTTATAAAATGCAGAATCTGTAAAGTTCATATTTTACAAAACGTTTTATACATTTATTTCTCTTAAAAAGAATTTTAAATGATAATTTAATTGAAATAAAAAATTTGAAAATGTGCATACTAAAGCATAAACAGTAAACATTTTCATTTTCATATATTTAATGTTTCAGAATCTGAGAATATATACATTTACATTTTAACTTTAGCAAACGAAATATCGTAAAAATTTCAAAACATCAGAAAAAAAAATTTGGGCAAATTTCTTAGATTCAATACTCAACACTATTATGATGGCACTGAACCACCGAAATGTATGTACAGAATGTAATGTGAATTTTAACAGACTGTGAAGCCTCTAAGATAGACGAGATCTAAGAAACAATCATTGATTGCACCATTGCAGAAGCACAAAATTCAGGATGTATAAATTCCAGGATTCAGGATCAGAATTTAAATTCCAGTCAAATTTATTTTACTTGAAAAATTATTTTTTGTAAAATATTTTTTCATGTTTAAAATATGTTAATATTTGAATTCATGACGGACTCGAGTAAAATTTTTCAAGGCTTGAATTTTTTAAAATTTATGTGCTTATTGGGGTGCGCATATGGTTTTGTTACCCGGCGGCTTTTTTTATATTTTAAAAAATAAAATTAATATTCTTAAAAATTGGCAAATAACAGAAAATTAATTATGAGAAAATTTTTTTTGAACACTGCATTATCATTGTCATACAATGATAATTTTGGTAAATGATAAATCAAAGAAAATAATCTATCAATTGAAAAACTAAATAATGTGTTGATTAACAGTCTGGCTAGATGTGGCATCGAAAAGTGAATCAGGAAAAAGGTGATGATAAAAAACCGTGAAAATGCTGAATATGGGTGTCATAAAAATTAATAAGGATCAAAACCAGTAAAAAAAATATTACACTCAAGGTTGACATAGTATCAAAAAGAAAAAGAAAAAAAAAAATTGTGAACTTTTACAAAAGTTCATAAGAAATAGTGTTTCCATTTTTTTTTCTGAATTTTTAAAATTTTTATATTTATTCAGCGACTGAAAATTTGAAACAAAATTAATAAGCTTTTTTTTTGAATTCTTCGGAGTCTCTAAGATAACCTGTTTAAGTAATTAATTTTTTTGCATTTGAAATTATAAATATAGAATTGAACATTTATGGAAATAAATTTGTAACTTATAATCCCCTGGTTAGATTCAAATAAAATTACACGGAGGCGCAACAGGGAGAATGCAATTTAAAGATTGAAAAGGGACTGGTGGAGTGTTTACTAAAAGTTAGAAAAATAAACAAAAACTACTAAGTAATTGATAAAAAATTTAATATTTTTAATATTGGTCATAGTTCACATTTGACTTTTGATACAGCATTATGTTTGTATTAGAAAAACACAAAACAAAAACAGACACAAAAATAATTTTTAAGTTTTTAATTATAAAATCTTTTATTTTTAGGCGAAGAAAAGCTATTGACATTATTTTTAATTGTGAAAAATATTTATTTATATTGCTGAAAAGATTTGGCTATATTTTGAACAATTTGGACTAAGATTTGCAAAATTGAGATTGAAAATTGAAAACTATAACACGTTTAAATATTTATAATGAGATAAACAAAAAATAAATAAAAAAGTTTACTACTATGAATGTAACTGTTAAAATTCTACACAACAAAAAAATCTTTGCCAGATAAAGGACAATTTTTTTGCTGAAATCTACCCCGATATTATGAGGAAACCATTGTTCCATGCCAAAATCAACCTGTAGCTATTTGAAGATACCTTTTCTTTAGTGTATAACCTGGAAATTTGAGAGTATAATACTCCTCCAACCTTATATTAAAGTAAAAAAAAATGGTGAAGAATTCATTTTTAAAGTCCAATTAGTTTAAATATAATGGAAAGAGATACATAATTATAAGCAGGCGAAGGCTTTGAACAATAATTATGGTTATATGAAGATTATTAAGCCTTGTGAGTTCTGATTTATAACCAATTTGTGTGAAATATTGTTACCATAAAACTTATTAAAAATTTAAATCAGTTTCAGCTAGGTTAAAAATTGTTGATAACAGCCCACCTATATGTAAATTTATGTTTTATATTGTTGCTCTGTACCTGAGAAGGTGAAGTTTTTTCGAATTAGATCGTGAATCAAAAAATATTCATTATTCTCCTTTTAAATTTATGATAAAGTTTGCAATTTTTTATTGCACCGGTGTCACAATTAATTTGTTTAGTTGTAATAATTTTAAAAAGGGGTTTAATTATATGTTTCCTTTTACATACATATTGCTATAAAAATAAGAAATTTAATAAAAGGTTAAATTATAATTAGATATTGTGTTCTGTGCTCAATAAGTTTACTAACAATAATTATAAAATGATTTCAATTATGTAGTACATACTATATAGTATATACAATGTATTTCTTTTAAGTGCAATACAAATTATGTACATTATGAAAGGTCAATATACATACACATATTGTTAGAAATTTTATGACCTTGAATGATGGGTTATTGCAAAAAAGGTTCTATTAATTTAATTACAGAATTATTTTTTATTTCAATTTCAACTGACATTTGGTAAAAAACTAACAACAAAAATTTTTATTAAAATAGAATTTATAACTTAGCGAATAAACCGACAATGCTGTCGTCTAATATTGCACCACCGACTCATTGCTAAGGCCCAACCAGTGAACAAAAATTCATCGTATCGCAATCAGCTGCTTCAACCCGTCTTATGAAAACGTGTGTGTGTAGCCATTGACAAAAAAATCTAGGTACCGTATCGCAGAAATCTATTGAAATTAGATTTTTACGTAGCTACGTGACTTTTTGACAACCCTGTACTTTCTTTTCCTTGCAAAATAACCATAGAACAGTCTTCTTTACACAATGAATGTTCAAAAACATATGATACGTTTACTTTTGTGGACTAGTTGCCCAAAATGTTTCACGCTACTTTTCTTCATTCTACGTTGCGTTGAAAAGTTGACTGGTTGGCCCTTTAGACTTCTCTGACTGACCAAAGACAACCCACCATACCAACAACAATTCTGGCCAAAAAAACTACGGTTACAATAAAACAATATCAATGGTCAAAATGTTGTAAAATGGTACTTTTAATATGAATAAAGAAAATTGCTATAACGGTAACTTCGTAAAAGAATAATTAATGTGTTTCCTAAAAATTATTTTTTTGCCACGCCTCAAAATACCGCCCTTTTGTTAATGGTTTAATAACTGCTTTAAATTTCTCTATGATGATTTTTGAACCTAACATCAAATTCAGATTATATTTCTGGTTTACTATCTTTATAAACCTACTATCTTTTGCTTGCTAAATTATCATCTTATTGCCTTCTAAATAAACATAATTAAACAATGAATTATAAAACATTCTTAAAACTTATATTCCAATTAATATCCGATGTGAAAACCTCTGTTGTACATACATATGTATGTTACATATGTATGTTACATATGTATGTCCAAATTAAAAAGTTATGATAAAAAAATCGCAAATTATTCCAAAGTACATAGAAATTCACGAATAATTTTATACCACTTCGGACTACCCTTAATATAAAATTTGGTTCAAATTGATATTATTTTGTATAGGGACTTGGTGAAATAATGGGCCAATTATGACCAAAATCAATAGGCTTCGTCCGCCAAAAAAATATACATATATTTTTTGGCTTTACATGGACAGCAAGCCAGCCAACCAGACGGACGGACATGGTTAAATCGACTCAGAAAATGATTCTGAGCCAAACGGTATACTTTAAGGTTGGTAAAGGAAGCAACCACCTATGGTGGTGTAGGGTATAAATATCATAGATTAACAAAAAAGCTTTGCAATTTTTTCTCTGGTACCATTTTAGTAACAAAAGTACTATTTTCTCTTACCCTTAATAAAATTTACATATTTAATTTCACATCTCTGTTAAAGAAGCACTATGCATACATTTATTTTCCTTATATATATGTACATATACATACATATATATTTTTTTTTTTTTTGCTTTTTTTGTTTTTGTTTTTCTGTTAGTATACCAACGAAAAGTTATTCCGGGAGTCTTTATATTTTTCATATGATTTTGCGAAAGTGTAAAACAAAATATTTGTTATTTTATTCAATATTATAGAAGCAATATTGTATATATAAGAATGATATTAAATAATTACATATTTAATCCCACACTATGGTGGTTTGTAACTTACCTACTCAAGAAATTTTAAAGAATTTACATCATTAAATAAAACTCTAAACATACTTTTAAATAAATGGCGTTTCTTTCGTGATTCCACTCAACAAAACCACAACCAGCAATCCATGCATCTACATATCTATCCACTTGAGAAAAATAAATAAAATACAAAAATGTACATATTTTTCTTAAGATTATTATCATAATGTAAAATAGTGTGCATTTTTCCAAACTTTTTCTCAAGACCGTAAATAAATATTTTAAAAATTAATAATTAAAAGATATTATTTTTCACACTTGCATCATGTAATCTTATTTACCTTATTTTATAGTAGTTATTTACTTATAGTTATCAACGTAATTTTTAATTTATTTCTTCTCGTATCTTAAGTATAATTCCATAATTTCTTTTTTTTATTTTAAAAATTTTCAAAACACTCGTCGTCACATTTACAACACAAATATAATCATTTTTTTTAAGTATTTACGCACAATTTTGCATTTTCTTAAGTTTCTTATAGTTATTTAAAACTTTATAATATTATTGTTTTTTTTTAATTTATTTTAAAATAATTAGAAGCACCTTTTAAATATGTAAGAGTGCATTTAATTTAAAGCAGACAAGGAGTGTGAAAATTTCTGATCTGAAATCGTATTTTTTATTATTTTTTTTTTTTAGTTTTTCTCTTTCTTCTGTTCTTTTTCGTTTAGTTTTCTGATTCTCTATCTTGTTTCGGCGAAGGTAAGGCTGCCAGATTTAGGGAAATATTTGTTGCAGTAAGGGATGATTTTGGTGTGGTGTATTATTATGCAAATGCAAATTAAATAATTACACGACATGCATGTATAGTGTATTTGCCTATTAATTTATTTTGGTGATAAAAGTACTCGTAGTAAATCACTCAAACAAAATCAAGTGTGTATGTGGATCGTGTGATATCACACTTATGGATTTTTTTCTTTACGATTTTGTGAAATCTATACGCCAGGTAATATTATAGATTTGGAAGCCAGCAATGGCCATGTAACAGTGTCACAATTTCATGAAATTATTTAAAAGAAAATAAATCTTGAATAATGTTCAAATATATATTCCGATATCCAAATTTCTTAACAGTTTTATGTAAGATAAAAAACCTGTTTTAATAGGGAACATATTATTTATACCTTTTAATGTACATTCAAATACCTTTCTTATGTATATAATATGATTATATTAATTTAATTCAACATTATTTTGCTGGGTGGAGTTTTTAAGGGTAAATTTCTTCATAATTTAGGAAATAGCCAAAAAAGTCTCTGGCAGCCCTGAGCGAAGGCGACACCCCAACGTACAACATGTAGTTCTTTTTAGTTTTATTTTTCTATTTCCTTCTCCGTTTATTTCCATTGTATTTTTTCTCATTTCTCGTTTTCGTAAACAAATGCAGAGTTGTCAATTTCCCTTAACTTTCGGTCTACACATATACATAACTAGTCGTCTTCACGTAACAAAAAATATTTAACATTAACACTAATATCATGTTAATGATAAATGTAGATCGTTCAATTTGATGTTAATATTTTTTTTCGATGTTTAAACATGGTTCTTTTAACATTTGCTTTAACAACCGTGCTTAAAAAAATAATAATATTAACATCAAATTGAACGATCTACATTTATGAGTAACATGATTTTAGTGTTAATGTTAAATATTTTTTGTTACGTGAAGACGACTAATAAAGTCTGGGTTAGTTGGTTGTTTATGTGATGTTGATTTCCCGTTTGTTTACTATTCGTCTTCACGTAACATAAAATATTTAACATTAACACTAACATTTGATCAAGGTAAAGTTCATATCGTCTACTCATAATATTTCTTATAATACAACTATTTTAGGCTACACGTGGGATAATTCTCTCAGAGAGCGAATTCGATATAAAAATATCTTGTGGAGACGCTATGTTAAGGAGATAACGACATTAAAACAGCCGAGATGTTTTTTATTTTTGAAATTAATATTACGTCCATAGTATAATTAGAAATTATACTCGTAAGAACATTGTCTTTTACATAAAACATTGTCTTAAAGACAATGTTTTATGTTAAAGGCCGCCATATTGATTTCAAAAATAAAAAAATTCTCAGCTGTTTTAATGTCGTTACCATAGTATAATTACAAAGTACTCGCACATCTACATCATAGCATTTTGACATCGTGAGCGGTTGTTTTACACTAACAAAATACAAGGAATTGTTGTTTTTGTAGATGTTCGAGTACTTTGTAATTATACTTTGGTACTTACGAGCTTTGGTACTTCAAAATTAAACAATTTTCATCTCTGAAGTGCTTCAAGCAAAAGTTTGACGTATTGATTTGGTTCGGTTCCATATAAATGCATGTATTTTACTGCAGCTGTCAGTCGCAGTTGAAGCGAAAGTATTTATTCTATGTAGTCGAGCCTTAAGACCAAAGATCTGCGCCAAAGAATTTAAACGGTGATGACGGCGGTTTTTTTTTTGTAATTGCCGGCGGATGTTAACCGCGGAAAAGCAAACGAATTTTTATTCGTTTCACAAGTAGGGTTTAAAATACTACCATAATTTAAACAAAAGCATCTAAACATTGCCCTTTACGTGGCTAAATTAAACCACAAAAAGTAATAGTTAACAACTGCTAAAACAAAATTAGCTCATGCATATCAAAACAGAAAAACTACTTTTTAAATTTATCAATTTTAATAGCAGTAGCAGCAGACAAAATTATAAAATTGAACAAACGCTAAATGGAAAATTTTAGAACCGAAACATAGTATTTTACTCTTCCACTCCATAGTATAATTAGAAAGTATACTCGTAAGAACAGCTGTTTTACAATTTTTTCATTGATACTCCTCGCATTACTGTCAAATTGTTTTTATAGCATTTTGACATTGTTCGCGGTAGTTTTACACTAACAAAATTGTAATTGTTGTTTTTGTAGATGTGCGAGTACTTTCTAATTATACTATGGGAGACACCATGTAAAAAGTACCAACAACAATCAAGATGGCGTCTTTTACCAAGCATTATCAAGACAAAGTGGTCATATAGTAATATTCATTATTTGTATAATATAATAGTATATATATATTAAGGCATATATGCCTAAATTATTATATAAGTACTTGTATAGTTATTATAAGTATATATTATATAGGTATATATATATATATATATATATATATATATATATATATATCACCAATTTGTTTCAGAAAATTGAACTTTAGGCAAAATACTATAAATTTTACTCAAAATCAAGTTAAATAATATTGTCTCAAGTTCAAGAATTTATAAAATTTTAATATTTCAATGTTGCACTTTGTTAAATAAAAAAAAATAATAATATTCAGAGAAGAAGTAATATTTAGAGCAAAGACATAATTTTGAATTTAAAATAAAAAATTTATTAAATTATAACACCAAAAAACTAGATTACGGTTAATCGGTTGTTCGACACAAATTATTCGGTTTATTTGTTATTCGAAAATAGACAGTTTTTAATTATTCCAACAGTTAATCAACCAAAATTAATCGAATAACCGAATGGGGGTTATTGATTAGTTACCGTAGTATGTAATTAGCGAATGTAAAAACAACAACAAAAACATAGTAACAAAATTATATATTTTAATAAATAATAAATAAATGTATGCTTTTTATTGTTTTGCCTATTTTTAACTCATAAAAATAAATTATTACAAAAATATTGTTTGATTTTCTTACAAATAATAGAGGCTTTCATCCAATCGTATATTTGCCTTGTAAAGCAAATAAACGTTATAAAACGAGAGAAGAAGCTATAGTCGGTCAAACCCGACCATATGATACCCTACACCATTGCCTATGTGTACCAAAATTCGGAAAGATACCACTTATGGACCCATACTTGTATTAAGTGGAGAATAAAAAATACTATTACACTAGGACTCACATGTATGCACTTTTTGGTGAATCCCTAAATTGGGTCTTATATGGGAGCTATGATCAATTATGGAGCGATCAGCATTCAATTTTGCATTGTCATTTATACTTGTAAAAATGTCATTTGTGTCGAACATTATGTTAATACTAACACTTTTATGGGATTTATGCACGTTAAAGTAATTTTCAAAAGAGGGGTTTATACGGGAGCTATAGCCAATTATGGATCAATCTCGATGAAATTTTGCACATAGATTTGTGCTTACATAAAACTTATTTATGTTAAATTTCATTAAAATATTGTATGTTTGAGTGTTAAAACTCTATTCCGGGAGAACATTTGTATGGGGGCTAGGTGAA
>MINK01173102.1:242-14676 GCA_001735545.1 Phormia regina
TTTTGGTACACATGGGCAATGGTGTAGGGTATCATATGGTCGGTCTTGACCGACTATACATTCTTCCTTCGTTTCATTTGTTTTTGATACGGTCTTACCGCATGGTTTTATCCCACTGCATTACCAATAATAAATGGAAAGATGAAGAAGCACAAAACACAAAAATAGTCCTTATGCATATATTATTTTTAAGAAAATTGTGCAGCAGCTACAGACTTTGTCGAATAATAATCTGAAAGACTAACTCCACCTGCTTCATTTAAATCAGTCCAGTGGTTTCAAAGTTCCAGACTTATTACCATTTATTTTGCTTTTGGCCCCACTGTGCGATAGAGCTCATTTCTTTTACACAAAAATTCAGAAAAAAATGTCTGAATCTCGTCCATTGTTGAACCGAGTTTTTTTATTAAAAAAAGTTTTAGAAGAAATTTCTGATCTTCTTCATATCTCCTCCATTTATTAACCGATTTTGCTAATTTTTTTTTTTTTTTAAATATCGAAAGAATTTCCGATTGTTTAATATATTTTATATATGACTATTTTCTGTGTTCTTCATAAAAGCCATTTCAAGCGACTGACACTAGAACGGACGGACAGACTGACATAGTCCTATCGACATCATTTCTTGTAAAGATCAAGAAAATGTAAAAATGTTTTCGCTTCCAACGAAAATTGTGAAAATTACAAACGGAATGATAAAGTTACTTTTTATACCTGTGGTGAAGGGTTTAAAAATATATATAAAATAATTTAAGAAAAGAATATTAAGTCGGAGTTCACACACAGCAATTTTTCTTGCCGCTATTCTGACTTTGTAGACGAGAGACGCAAGAAAAATTCCTGTGTGTGAACCCGTGCTAATTGGGATTTCTCAAATATTTGATATAAATATGTAACTTTTTATAGCTCTTTTTAATTAAATATAATTTTAAAAATCTTTATTTATATTCTATCTTTTCATTATATCTTATATATAAAAAAGGTAACTATACTGACCGACTGACTGATTAATCATCCACAGGCTGAAGCTAAAGCGACCAAATTTGGAAATTCGAATGTTTAGGAGTAAAAAAGGGAAAAATCCGTAAAAGTTAAAAATATATCGTTATTCATTTATAAAATATATAAAGGCGGGAAATTACATTTTATTCAAACTTAATAATGAATTTTCAATTACATTATACATAGAAACATGAAATTAAGGAAATGTAGTCCTATGTGGATAAGAATTCGCAAGAGTGGAATTTGTGGTACTTAAAGATATATGATCCTATGAGTAAAAATTCGAGAGAGACTTTTTGGTACTATTTGTTCTTCTAATGGTATCTTTTGATTTTTATGTAATATTTAACCTAGAAATATGAAATTAAATACACATGGTCCGATGTTGGAAAGAATACACAAAGGGAAACTTTTTGTTACTTTTTCGTTTTTCTTATGGTACTTTTTGAATTTTCTATAGTTATAAACACAGAAACATGAAATTAGGAATATGTGGTCTTTAGTAAATAGAATCCATAACAGGGGACTTTGTGGTGTTTTTTGTTATTTGAATGATTCTTTTTGAATTGTGATACTTTTTGAATTTCCTAAACATTAGAATTTTTGGAAATTCAAATGCTTAGGAGGTACAAAATGGTAAAAATAGTAACATTATAGCTCCTAAACTAATAGACTAGCTAGGAGCATATGTTCCTCTATATCAGCTCTGACCATCCGAAATTTTTTTGAGATATCTTTAACGGTTCTTTAACGTGTCCTGACAAAATATTCAATGTGTTTTTTTAGTAATTTTTCATCAAAGCAAAATAGAAATTAATTTGATATATGAAAGCTATACTAATATAAATATATATATAAAAAAAAAAATATTTCGGTAAATAAATTGAGATAGCATATAAATATATCTACCAGTTATATGTACTAATTCTAAAATTCTATGCTACAAATAAAATTAATTATATTTTTATATCCATTAATAACTCTAATAAATCTAAAAACTACATTTAATAAATTTTATTATTTTATTACTGGATTTCTGTCAGAATAACAACAATTTTGCTTGTCTATCCTTTCAGGAATTTTGTTAAAAAAATATATTTTTCTTACAACGTTGTAGTATAGGTTTATTTGCTATTAAAAATCAACTAAATGATTTTTTTTTATAGCCATTTCAATATTTAAATATTGAATATGTTTGGTTTGGATTTTTTCTTTTATCAATTATATATGTATTATATACTATGCAATAAGCAAAAGGCCAATGGAAACAAAGCAGGATTCAACGAAGGATAAAAGGTAACAGATGAAAAGTACATGTAATATAGCAAAACAAATATTTCGATACTTTTTACAGGGAATTTCCCTTTTTTTTCCAACTGGGTATATGTTTCATGCTTCAGATTTAGTAGTTCGACTTGGTATAACTACTACTGAACAAATATACAAATATTTTCTAATATTACTAACATATGTATGTGTTAGTAAGTATTTTAAATATTATACATTTTTTTGATTTCCATCTTTGAATGATAGATTTTCAATTCGTTTTTATTTACCAGTATCATTTATCATGTATTTACTTTATAGAAGTTTAACTATATTTGTTTTTACCTCTTTTTATATCTTACAAATTATTCTGTTATTTAAACAAGATTTTATTTGTAAAAATGTTTTATGATTCATTAGAAAAATGTTTGCACTGTGTGTTTGTGTATGTTATAGTGTTTGTAAGTAATTTGATTGAATATTTAAAATATGTATTTCTGTAGAGAGAAGTTTATTAAAAAATTATAAAATTTTTTCATTATTACAGTGGTGGATAAAAAAATTTTTCGTTCTCCTAAAAAAAAAGTAAAAAATAATATGAAATAAAAAATATAAATAAAAAATAGTAAAAAATAAATAAATAAAAAAATAAATAAATAAATAAAAAAGATAGATAGGTAGTATAAAACAGTATAAAAACCTATCTAGTAGTGTCTGGCAAAAGGATACATTGGGGAAAGCTGCAATCTGGACGTTGTGGAAGGTCTCTTTCCAAAGGGAGAACCACACCAGGAATTTCTGATGTCTCAAGAAATGTCCATAGAGGAAATATCAAGAGAGGAAATACTAAAAATCTGTTCAGAGATTGGTGACAACAAGGCCCCAGGCCCGGATGGAATACCAAATAGAGCACTTAAAGTGGCTATAAGGAATAAGCCAGACATATTTCCAAAGAAATTTAACGACTGCCTACGGAAGGGAGAATTTCCTAAAGCCTGGAAGGAACAGAAATTAGTTTTGATATGAAACCCCAATAAAATACTCGGAGAGCCATCATCATATCGCCCAATTTGCTTACTGGATACGATTGGAAAGGTTTTGGAGAAGGTGATATATAACAGATTACTACCAGCAGTAGAAAGAGCAAACGGACTCGGAAAGCTAGATCGACTATAGATGCTATAAATGCGGTGATAGAAGCTTGGGAGTTCCAAATTAATTGAGAAGAATAGTGGGTGACTATTTCAGAGACAGGACCTCTGGTACGAAACAGATATGGGTAATCAGTGTTATACAACCTCAGCAGGGGTCCCCCAAGGATCAGTTCTAGGATCACTCCTCTGGAATATAATGTACAATTGCATATTGGAGTTGACCATACCTAAGGAAGCTGGTATAATTGGATTTGTTGATGACATTTCAGTCGAAGTTTGCGCACGCTGCTTAGTCAAGATAGAATTGTATGGAAACGATACCATTCGTAGCATAAAAACTTGGTTGGAAAAAACGGAATTAGTGCTCGCGGATCAAAAAACGGAAGCAGTGTTAATAAGTAGCCGGAGAAGGAAAGAGTCTATCAATATTAAAGTTGGGAGGGCAATCATTAGATCAAACAAATCCATCAAACACCTGTGAGTCATGATCGACGAAAGACTTCACTTCAAGGATCATATGGAATACGCATACAAAACAGTGGGAACAATACATAATGCGCTTGGTAGAATTATGCCAAACATTGGAGGGCCAAGGCAAAGCCGAAGGATACTCATTTCCAGAGTAACGAGTAACCAATATGGGCAGGATTCATTAAGAGTACCTCTCAAAAAAATGTGTTGTCACTATTTCGACAGAGCTGTCTAAGAGTTTGTTGTGGATACAGAACAATATCTCAGGAAGCAGTAAGTGTAATTGCTGGAATAATTCCCTTGGATATGGCCGCCGACGAAATCTATAAAGTGTATACTACAATACGTAGGAAACAGGCATGAAAAAAGGTTGATGGAGCGAAATAGCACTTTGGTGAATTGGCAACGAAGATGGGAAGACTCATAAAAAGGGCGATGGACGTTTGGGTGATACCGGACATAAGAAAATGGATTAAACGCAAACATGGAGAGGTTCCGAAGCTACTTGACGACTCTCCAAACTGCCCAACATGTTTAGATACAGAGGATGTAGAACACGTGGTATTCAAATGCACTAGATTTTAAAAAGTAAAACATACACTCGTGGATGTAGTCGGAGCCAACATTACCCCCGATGACATTGTAACCGTAATGCTAACATCAGAACAAAATTGGCAGACTTGAATTTCATAACGCAGATTCATCTGCTATTACTACGAGCAGAAGAACGCATACGCAAGGCCCAAAGGATGGCCTATGCAAACAAGGAAGTAGCGATGTAATACCTAAAGGCAGTGCCGCGGGGGTGAGTAGGCGACAGACACCTAGTCGAATCCCACATAATGAATAACTATTCATATCTTCCGAAGATTCCGCACCCCATTACAAAAAAAGATAGATAGATAGATAGATAGATAGATAGATAGATAGATAGATAGATAGATAGATATATAGATAGAGATAGATAGATGAGAAACGCTGCATGCTGTGACATATGCGGAGCCCCCGAAGAGACGGCAAATCACGTAATATTTGAATGTCCAAAATGGACTAACGAGAGGAGGATGTTAAACACCGCAATAGGTGAAATAGTAACAGCAGGTAACATAATTAAAAGATGCGTGGAAGTTGTGTGAAAATTACATTAACACAGTTATAAAGGATAGATGCTCGGTAGTTCCGAACCTCCCAAGATAGGAGGATGTAGGAATGGAACCAAACGTTGAGAACACAAAGAAAAATAAAACCACCCACCCTGATGAAATGCTGACGCAGTCCCGGGGTGAACTCGGAGAAGTCGTGGGGCCACTAGATGGTAGCATGCTACGTCCACTACGTCCAAAAAAAAGATAGATATATAAATAATTAAATAAAAAATCAAATTAATATTAATAAATCAAACATTTTTGCGGATTTAAATTCATGTACACTTTAATTTTCTATATATCCAATAATTCAAGTTTAAAAATGGTATAATACACTAAGAATGCAGATGAAAAGTGTATTTTTATTATTTTGCATAAATAATCTCTATTCTTGTTTATTAAGTTTTTCTCAAACAGTATTTTTAATAATATAATGACCTTTGACCCAAAAAAATGTATTTACTTTACACAATTTAACCTTTTTGTCATACTTGTTTATTTATGATTTATATGTCTTTGCTATCTTTCTTACACATATGACAAATATGTCATCCTAATCATTTGTCATCTTGGGCTCATTTTAAAAATTATTTGCCTTAATATTAATAACTTAAATAATGATCATTTTACTCTTCTTTTTTATTTCAGACTGATTGATATAATTAATTATGTTTATTTTTATTTGTTTATGTCTTGACATATATTTTTTTATCTTAATTAAAATGATCATTTTATAATTGGGAAATGAGAGATAAATTTATGACCCATATTTCAATGAGTTTATTTTTTTTATGATTATTTTTCGCTAAAACACAAAACAACTTAAGACAAGTAAGTAACAACCTACTGACACATATAGTTAATTTTCAATTAAATTTTGTTGATTTTAAATTTGTTCTCAACTTTATTTTGTAAATTGAAAAAGATAAGACAAGGCGTCAAAGACTATAGAGTGAGTAGACAGTCTAGGCTGAGGAAACTACAACAGCTTGTTAGGTAGAGAAGGAAAATTTAGTAAAATAAAAAAATGAGAAAAAATAAAATTTGCAATAAAATGTTCTTTAATAGTTTTGAAAAGTGCTGATTTGTTTTCAAAACTATTTAGTAGCAAATCAATTATTTGAAGATTTAACATTATTAGCAGTTTGTCTATAATGCGACATTTTAAAAGATAACCAAGTAAAATGAATTTATAAAGCTAAACCAAGGTCATTTTATATTTCTTTTTTTTTTTCTTTGTTCAACATCATTTATAAGATTAATCGCCAAACACCACCAACACTCATTTAATAATTGTAACAGCAGCAGCAATAGCAACAGCTAATATTAATGATTACTTTTATTAAAGCTGCCACAATTGATTACTTTTTTTAAACTTAATGTTTCTTTAAAAAAAAATAATAATAATACGAATAAATAATTTTAAATTAGTCATATATACTATATAGCATATCCATAAGCTTTGAGCTTCTTTTATTTTTACAAGTTTTCAGAGCCGTAGGGGCGACATTTTGTTGGCAAATACGTTAAAGGAAACCAAATTTAATTTTTAAAATGTAATTAATTTTTCCACTTGGCAGCTGATAAAAATAATGAGCTTCATTGTAAATTCAACACGTTATTACAAATTCAATGCATGACTTACTGCGGTGTATGTGTGTAAGAGTGTATTAGGACTACAGTAGGGCAAAAAGGAAAAATAACAAGCCATAAACGTAGGAAGAATTTTATGCGAAAAACTTTAAAGGTAATTAAAGTCAAAGGTCATTATTTGTTTTTTTATTTATTTATTTTAAATCAGGGACTGTAAATAATAGTTATTTTTAAATTTTGAAACAAAAAAGCAGTTACAACGAAATATCGTACAACACATTTATATACACCATTGCGATCGTTATGGGCTCGACTTTCTTACAGCACTATGCTTTTTAAATTTTTTATTTTTTTGAGCAGAAATTTGACTTTTATCATCTTTAAAATTAGTTACTAAGAAACGGCAAAAGTATTCTTAGAACTTAGTGGTGTCTACCTTTATATAGATCCAAAGTTCTACCTAAGTTCTACATTTCATCGCTCAAGCTACAGTTTTTGACAATAATAAAAGTCAAAAACTAACTTTTATTTCTGCTCGAAAAAAATAAAATTAAAAAAATAACTGTTATTTCCGAACTTTTATGATAAAAGTCATAACTGTTACGGTCCCTGTTTTAAACATCTGCTAAGTAGTATCAAAAATGAAGCATATATCAAGGCGCCTATTAATACTGGGAAATAACTTTTTAAAAATTCTATAATGTTTTTCATTATTCATCACCACTGTTTCTTTTATCACTTACAGAAAAGCAAAAATTTACATTTTCTTTGGAAAAATTAAGCAGGTTATTTTAATTTTTGTTTCTCTTTTTTTTAACTATAGTTTGTTTCTTTCCTTTCATGTACGGTTTGTATTTCAGAAAAAGATAAAATCGTCAGTTAAATATGTGTAAATTACAATAATTATCTTTTTTTTTCTGTATAAACATTTCTTTTGAAATATTTTCTTGGTTTAAGTGTGAGTTTTGTTTTAGCCCACAGGTGATTGGTGGTAGGTGATGGCTTTGGCAGTGGTGGCGGCGGTACAAATGTTTAAAAGATAATTTAACAAATTCAAGGTGAGATTCATTGGGTAGTTGGAAGACCAAAACAAAATGAAGAAAAAAAATATAAATAAATACAAATAAACATGTAATAAAGAGATAATTTACAATAATTTCTTTGGTAATTTTGTTTGTAAAAAAAAACTGAAATATAAAAAAATGATAATTGTTGGCATAACCTTGAAATAAGATTAAGTATAATTATTAGCTATTACTTTCTTTACAGCAATTATTTTGGATAAAATTATTATAGTAATAAAAATTCTAATTTAATCCTTTTTTTAAGAAGAAAATAAATGTTTTAATAATTCATAATTAAAACTTATCAATTGATATAACATCAGCAATTGCAGTAAAATTTTCCATTATGACTTTTATCCTCCTCCAACTTGATTCAATATTGTAAACATTTTTCTTTTGCCTAAGACTTTGACAAAAAATATTCTCGCATTTTTTACAAACAAGTTTCAAAGTCTTTTTATAAAAAGAAATCCTCATATATAATTAACATCATTTCTATTTTCATACTGAATCACAAGCTCATATTATGTTTAATAATATAAAAGCAAAATCAAATGACAAAGATGAAACTAATATAATTTCTAAATATATAAAATATAACAATTTCATATTTTTAATATGCATGTAGGAATATTAACTTTTAAAATAATTTTTTTTCTCTTCACCTGCTAGAATATCAAAAGTTATAAAATTGTAGCAAAAATAAAGATGTTCTATTTATGATAAAAAAAAAAAATAAAGAAAAGAAAAGCAGACTTTGATGAGCATGATGATGATAATAATATAGAAAAACTAAAATTAAAATTTTATAAAAAAAAAAAAATAAATAAAGACAAGAACGTGCGAATAATGTTTATATGATCAAATTATATTTCACGAAGAAACTTAAAAATAAAAAAAAAAAAACTAAACTAATAAAAGAGAACATGCAATGATGACGTGAATAAATAAAATAAGTAGAAAAATTAAAAACATTGATGAGAAACTAAGTATAAATTAAATCAAAGACCTAATTCACAAGTACTTAGGTTATAAATAAAAATACACTCATAAAGAATATATTGGTAAAAATTAAGAAAATGTTAAGCAAAGATATTTTTGGTTGGATAAAATATATACCCCACTTATCTTTATTAATTTAAGCCTAAATGTATGCAGTACATTTATAAAACTTGTTCGAGAGCAAGACAAGTCAACAAACCATAAAGCATATATATTAAAGAGTATTTAAATACTCTATTGACTTGATGGCAAAAGAGCTCAACAATAGTTGAAGTTTCAGGGGTCTCAATGCAAAAATCTTTATTAATTTAAAAAATTATTATTTGGCAGGTTTTGAAGATTTTTTTTCGCAAAATTAATAATTTAAAAACAAAATTTGGCAATTTCAAGTTAATGTTATTATTGATATGGAATACATAAATGTACTTTATCTGTAAATAGTGTTTTCTTTATCTTTTATTTTTTCTCCATTATATATTTTTTAATTTTATTGAGTTTTATATTTTTTAAATTTAGCGCTTTTTTAAATGTGATACCTTTAAACTTTTTGTTTAATTAGTACTCTTTGGAAGAGATTGGAACAAAAATATTTATGTATGAATTGATTTTATTTGGTTTAATTAGTACTTTATTAATAATTGGTATTCATCTGTTTTGTTATGAAAGTTTTTGAATTTTTTTCAAGTCAAGTTTTTTTTTCACTTATATTTTATTTACCTGGTAGTATTTTTTACATATTAATATTATTTATTACTATTATGACTATTGTTTTTGTTAAAAATTAACTTTTTTTATTTAGTTCTATTTTTTTTTTGTCGAACGGTAATATTCCTGTTTTTTTGGGAAAATAGTGCATTTAAACAAAAATATTTTGGTTATTTTAAGATTAGTACTTTTTGGAACGAAAGTACTTTTTTTAACTAAAGTGTTTGTTTGAGAATATTTTTATTATAAACAATTTTTCTTAAAGAGTTTTGGTACTTTTTGAGAAATTTTAATTCTTACTAAAAATACTTTTATAATAAAGTTCTTTTTTTGGAAAATTGATACTTATATTTTATGTACTAAAGTACTTTTTAAGTGCTTGGTAGTATATGATATAGTATATCCGACCAAAAACTTTGCTTTCCTGGTTAGTTAACAGTTATATTTGGAAATATAAATAAACTATTCAAGTATTTTGTCTCAATAACTAGTTGTCCACGAATTCATGGAGTTATATTTAGACTCTAGGTGTAGTAAAAAAAAAATGTACCTAGCAGAAAATAAAAGTAAAAAACGAACAAATTTTTGCCGTCATTAAAATTTGAATCTATTAGTTTCTAATGGCCAACGTCTTACTTAAGTACTACATCATCTGGCACTTATTACAGGACTTGCTTTAGCAAAAAATTTATTTTTTGAAATTTTATTAAAAAAAAAAACTAAAAGCATCAGATTGGTGTTGAACCATCAAACTTTTGGTTGCTTATCCTGCTATCTAGCGAACTGATCCATGTGATTGTAACTTACTCTGCTATTATACCATTGAGTACTTATTTATATAATGTAGAGAATGGAAATAATAATGACGACTAATTACCAAGAAAGTACTTTAATAAGTAGTTACCATTACCAAAAAATTTTTTGCTGGGACCAGTCTACTTAGAATAACTTCCTATGCCGATTTAACAATGTCCGTCCGTCAAACTACAGGTCTCAATTTTAAACATAAGTCAATGAAATTTAGCACACTATCATCTATTAGGTCAGGGTCGAATCTTGTTGAAACTGGTACCTATTCCTCAAAATGTTATTGTACATACACAATTCTGCAGGGTATGAAAAGAAGAACCTGACCGAATTTTCTTTCTTTTATTTCAAGTTTTTATTTTGAAAAATTTTACTTTTCCTAACTTATACAATTTTATGTTTTTACTTTTTAAATAAAAGTACTTTTTTGAAAGTAAATATTTATGGCAAATTCGTACTATATTTTACAATATCAAAAACATTTTATGGAGGCCTTTTTTTATTTTTTTCTTGGTACCTTTTGAATGAAAACTGTTTCATTTTAATAACAACATTTCTTAACAAATTCATGACTGATTCGATTATATTCTTCTTTAAAAAAAACTGTCATCTATAGATTCTTGTTCTGTTGATTTTCAATAGAAAAATTTTCTGAACCATTTTTACATTACATTACATTTTTACATTACATTACATTACACACCTAAACAAATTGTAGTCAATAATTGTATTTGTCATCTGTATTATATAATATTGCTGACTAACTTATCGTTTTATATTTATATGTTTTAAATCCAATATTACTACTAACATTTTCTCTTTGAGTGTATAAATTAAATTACACTATTTACCTTTCAACAAAGACAAGACGAAAAAAAGGAGAAAAACATAATAATTAATGCGTTGGTAGAGATCCATATATAAGATTTTATAAAATATATTTTACCTACATATTATTATGTGTTGTTTTTTTATTACAAATTAAAAAATATATTTTACAACTTTCTTTAATGCATATCCAAACATTTACACAGATATCTCTTTATACTCTATATATACATATAGATACATAAAGTAAATTGCTATAATCATGTGTAGAAAAATTTAACTTTAATAAAAATACTATTGAGGTGAATGATACAGATACAAGCCCTTTTTTTAATTTGCTGTCTACTACTAGTGCAATCAATGAAGACAAAAGCTGTTTGTTTCAAAAGCAGGTGTAAAGCTAAAATTATACGGTTACTTATAAACCAGATTATTAAAAAAGATGAAACTGGTATAAAAAAACAAAAACAAAACATACACTTTAATTAAATTATATAGATATGAAAAACAAAACAGAAAATATAAATATGTATAATTTGCAGCATAAAAAATTGTGATTTAAAATTATTAAAATATTAAAAACCAAAAAGACTTATTTTTTTCTAGGGGCAATTTTAAGTTGCTGGTGTCAAAGACACACCCTTTTTTAAGTGGAAATTAAAAGGAATTTAAAGGGCTGCATAAAAAGGACAATTTACATGAATTTCATGATTAATTGTAATTTAACTTAAAGATTTAAATTTTCCAAATTTTTTGCATTTAAATAAAAATTTGTAATATTCATGATAGATATATTTAAATTATTTCTAAATCAATCACTAGTGACCTCTAGTTTTCAAATTTCATAATTTAAAAAAATTATTAATTTATTGATTTTTATTTATTTAAAAAAAATATCAAAAATTTAATATTTTTTCTTTAAAAATTTTACTTAAATTTATTGTTAATGCCCCTTGATTGAAGGGTGAAATGTAAACAATTTTGCCTTTTTTTATTGAAGTTTGTGAGCGATTGTATTCCTTCAATCGCACCTCATAAAAAACTCAATTGTTTTATTGTTTTTTTCTTTATATCTTTCTTTGTAAATATTTAATTTATGTATGTGTTTTCTTGTATATTTATTACACAACATAAATTGTTTAAAACAGAATCTATTTGAAAATGCTTTCAATGATTTAGAATTTTATTAGTTGATCTATTATTGATGTTGATTGATTGTTTTGGTTAAATGGTTTTTGTTTGAAATAAGAAATCTTTTAAAAATTAAGAAATTTTAATTAAATTTTAAGGAATAGAACATTTTTATTTATAATAAATTATTTTCATTTAAAAGAAACTTTATTTATAAAATTATCTCTTGAGCTAAAGACCATCTGCATTGAAAAAATTATTTGAAATCAACTAAGGAATTAATGATTTTCATTAAAAGACTTTTCTCCAAATAAAACAACTTTCTTTTAATAAAAAACAAAAATTGACCTATTGACCTTTAGTTTATGATGTTTTAAATCTTAGGCTAATTTAAAAAATAAAATACTGATATGAATATTTTTGAACATAAATATTTAGTATTTTTTAATTTTTATTTAATAAAAACAAGAAATTGAACTATTGACCTTTATTGTTATATAATAATAATAATAATAAAATTTGAAATATGAACTATATATTTTTTATTTTAAGTTTTTTTTTAGTTTTTTCCTATTTAATTAAGTTACTTAAGAAATTTTTTACTATTACTATTACTTTTACCATTTTTTCTTAAAATATTTTTAACGTATCAAATATATAAAATACAGCCTTTCTTTCCTTTACAGTTATGCATATATTTTCTCTAAAGAAAAGCAAATTAAAAAATTGATCTTTGACCTTATAGAAATTAACTGTTATATAAAGAAATTAGATAAGAATTTGTTATTCGTCCAAATCAGAAATTGTTTAAAGAATTTTAAGAAATATTTATATATTCCATTTATAATTAGCAAATATGAGTATATAGCAGGCCCAGACCTTGCTCAAGCTTTTAGGGGAAGAAAATATAATGATTTTTACAACGATTTCCTTAAATTTTATGATTTAGTATAAATTTTGCATTAAAATTTTTTCATTTTGGGGAGGAAAATTTCCCTTTTTCACTACCCGTGAATCCGCGCCTGGTATATAGGCAATAAATAAATAAAAATATAAATAAATACATGTTTCTGGCTAACTTTGGTTAGACACTGTACTTTTTCAATGAAACATTTCTTTGCTTGCAAATCAAAAAGTATGTTTATTATGTATATTTTTTTGCTTAATTCAATTTCTCAATAAACATAAACAATTTTATTAATTTATGTTTATACTTAGACAAATTGATTTCTATTACTGGTTTTACTCCTAACAAACTAATTAACAAACTGGAATATAACGAAAAACTCTATCCCCCCACTACCACCAAATGAAAGCAATAAAATTTATTTTATTTTTTTGCTAAAATGAAATTTAATTGCCATTCACAAAATTAGCATTTCTTAATTGATTTACATACTCACAACAAAATAACTTAAAATAATTAACAAATAAATTACAATTAAACCAAAACTAAAGACAAACTCCCCATTTTAAAACCTCCCCCTCCCAAAAAAATCGTAAATTTTATTGTTATGTTTTTAACAACCATAAAAATTTCAATTTAATTAATTAAATAACTAACAAAATAAGATTGTCATCAAACAGCAAATTAATTGAAAAAAAAAACAAAAACGTTTTTTTCAAAACAAAAATAAGTCAATAACATTTAAATTTATTTACCAAAATTTTTTAAATAAAATAATTTTTGTAAATGCCATTTAAATATTATTTAAACTCTATATATTTAGAAATAAACAACTGACCAAGACTTTTTTTAAGATAAAATCTTTAAAATTTATTTAAGAGAAAACTAGTTGGCAAAATCTAAAACCCTTATTACAAACTGTTGGCGGCAAAAATTTAATGCAAAAAAGAGACAACATTCCCAAACCCATGATTCATTTGTTGAATGAAACAGAAATACAAAAAATCGTTTATAATAAAGATGATACTCGTAGATAGATTATTTACATGGAAGTAATAAAAAACCATCATCATTTATGTTTAAATATTAAACAAAAAATAAAAAAACATTTATTTCATGTAAATAAAGGTAGGAGAAAGAGTAATTTCCACAAAAATAAAAAAATTAATTAAATAAATAAATAAATTTTTTAAAACATTTTTTTTTTAATAAATTTCTTCTTTCTTGAGAACTTTTCATACATTTTCCTTAAAAAAGTTTTCAAAATGTTTATTATAGAAAATTTTCAATAAATTTTCTCTAAAAAATTTCAATAAATTTTCTCTAAAAAATTTCAATAAATTTTCTCTAAAAAATTTC
>MINK01173103.1:273-25010 GCA_001735545.1 Phormia regina
CGGACGGACATCGTTAAATCGACTCATAAAGTGATTCTGAGTCGAACGGTATACTTTAACGTGGGTGTAGGAAAATTGTTTCTCTGCGTTACAATATTTGCACAATCACATAATACCCCAACCACCTTTGGTGGTGTAGGGTATAACAACAATTATGTAAATTTCAAAGTATTTTTACTAAAACTTTTAGTTTTTGTTAAGAAACAACGATTTTAAGGAGGAGGAAAAAGTAGAGGCAAATTTTTGTCAAAAAAGTGGAATTTATCAGCTAAGCAGAGGAATTTTTCAATTAAATTTTATATGGCTTCACTGGTCTCTATCGTTACCAGTGTAACAGTTCGGCGAATAAAGTCGCCAAGTTTTTTTTGGGCTGGATTAAAAAAATTGAAAATAATAAAAATATTTGTTACTTCAGTCAATACAAGTGGATCTCAAATGTGTCTGACAGGGGTTTAAAATACTTTAGTACGGGTGAAGAACTCGTACAAAAGTGCAGAAGTTTAATTAATTAAAACAGGGTTGTTCGTTATCTTTTTTTGTGACTAAATCTACAATAATAAAAATTATAGTAAAATAATTATAGTTTTTTTATTAATAAAACTGAATATTTATGTTCTATTTTTTATTAAATAAACAAATTTTAAGGAGTTTCATAAGTTTTAAAGAAGATACGAAATTTGGAATCCCCTTTTTTGGACACATTTTAAAAATTCTCAACTTAAACGATATTTCATGTCTTTAAATCTTTTGAATCTTTCAAATAATAACGCTGCTAATTTTTTTAACTCTAAACAAATTTTCTAAAGAAATATTGTAGTTTTCGACAGAAGAAGTACTTAATATTTTAGTACAATAACGGCACAAGAAGTACAATTTCATATTAAATTTATTACAATATTTATCATCCCTGTTGTGTGCCGATTTGTTTTAAACGGATTTATATTAAAATTTCTTTTGAAACTATTAAAACAAGTTAGAAGGAAATTGGCCAAATAATAACAAATGAAAAATAACAAATTTATTAGGACATACTACATGCATATACATATATACCCATTACCATAGAATATAACTAGAAGTTTATGTGAGAGCGACCCTATACTAAATTTTCAAAAAATTTTCTTATTTTTTTTGAAAATACTAAAACAAAATATATATGCTACATGTATTTTGTTTTTGTATGAATTAGGTTTGTGACAATTGAATTAGGTTTTTTTTTTTCTCACATAAATATCTAGTTGTTAATCTATGCCCATTAATTTTTAGCCAGACTAGATTGAACCTCAAACACATTGATCCCACAACATGGATTATAAAACTTTTTTTGTTTTGGTTCACCCTAATACTTTTGTATATATCTTTTTTTCAGATATTTTTATTTTGACCTGGTCAGCCTTTTTTTATTTTCATTTTATAAACGAGAGAATTTTCCACCCATTAATATTTATATATGAATTTTTATTTAAATGTTTTTCTGTTTATTGAATTTAAAATATTTACAAAAACAGCATTCATTTTTGTTGAAAATATTTATGTGCGAGTGTGCAGGCATTTTATTATATTGACACATGTGTTGTTTAGGCCACCATTTTTTATTTTTCGTTTTGCTGAAAATTTATTTATTTATTTTTTTATTGTGTGAAATATTTATTTATATTCATATTAAATGCCATTAATTTAAATATTTATGCATTTAATTTAGCTAGTGGTGTTATGATTATTATTGATTTAATAAATTATTTTAATATTCAAAATTTGTCTCTTTGAAGTTTAGTTTTAGAATAACAATTAGTTAAAGAAAATTTATTTTAAACAAATTTATAAAGAAAATATCATAAATTTTAGAATTTATGGTTTCTTAATAGTAGAAAAAGGCCAACCAAATACATAAGTAAAAATAACTATTAAGAAATAATTACGAAAGGAATCATCATGTTTTTGAATAAAATAAAATAAAATAAAATAAAATAAAATAAAATAAAATAAAATATATAATATTCATTATGAAAAGCTCATTTAACAAATTGCATTTAATAATAAGTAGTTGTCTTTTAATATACTTTAAGTATTTTTTTTTTTTTGGTTTTTTTCATTTTATACTTTTTAATAAATATTTAAAAATAGTTAATGTAGACGATGTAATCGTACTCACAGTTTGTAGACGTAATTATAAATGAAAATAAATTTCATTTTAATTAAGTTGTGGTTTTTCTCGTAAACACTCATGGTTCATGGTTTTTATTTCATTTATATTTTTTAATTTCATTTATATATTTGTTGTTTTATTTAATGTATTTAATTATTCATAAATGTTGATTTTAAAATTATCGACTGAAAATATGGTTGATTGTTCATTTCATGAATAATACTGCTGCTGTTTTGGCGGATAAGGATGATAATATTTTTGGTAGAGATTGAAGTATATTTCACAATTTTAAATATTTGAAAATTATTGTGTAATTAATATACAAAAAAACATAAAGCCATTAAATTGCCAGTCATCTGATTGAAATTATAGATTTATTTGTGTAAATTGATTTGAAATTCTTTTCGGTATAAATAATTATATGGGATAGAAAATATTAGAACACAATCTTACACAATGACTGTTTTTCAGTCAAATCGGATACACTGAGTTTATAGGTACTAAGCCTCTAATCCACTTTTTTAACCCTTCGTCGTACAGATGGTTTAATTGTCACATTCGTAACAAATATGGTCTGGCCAGACCATCTCGGTAGTTCTATATATTTCAGTGAAAATTTTGGTGATTTTTTATGTTTTACATTTGCACTCACAATACAAAATATGAACGAAAAGGGTGTAAATTTTTAATTGATATGTGTAAACTGATGAGATTTCAGTTTAAAAAGTTTTAATAAAATAATATACAATATAAAACGATCGAATAACATCGTTAAACTGCATAATTTTCGGTACAAAACGCTAGTGATCCAGCCAGATCATATTAGGTACGAATGTGACATGAAGACCAATTTATATTTATAACCAGCGCATTAAAAGATTTAAAATATGTAGAAAATATGCACTTATATAAATAGAAAATATGCACCAAAAATATAAAAAATATGCATTTTAAACTGAAAATATGAGCAACAAAATATATATTTTCTAATACTATTTACTAAAAAAGAATAATGTGGTATAAATCCTTTAATGAATTTGTAAGAATTTGTTGTCTTATCTTGGCCTCAAAAGTGTTTTGTAAATATTCATATTTTCAATATTGAGTTTAACGAAATAATGATGAACGAATTCAAAATATAGCAAAACAAAATAGTTGAACTGAATAATTTTCATCATCTGTATACAGTTCAATTTTTGTTTTGTAATGAGAGAAAAAGTTATATTCGTCAAGTCCGACCATATGATACCTCATACCATTCCCTATGTGTAACAAAATTCGGGAAGGGGCCAATTATGGACACATAGCTTTAAGATACCCATTTATTTATAAACTTTAGGTGATTCCCGAAATTGGGTCTTATGTAGGAGCTCTGGTCAATTATGGGCTTTTCAGCGTGGTGAAACTCTATTACGGGGAGTCATTTGTATAGATGCAAGGAGTATTAATAGGACATCGTTAGGTCGATTTTAAAAGTGATTTACAGTCCATTGGTATACTTTAAGGTGGGTGTTGGATAATTATTTCTATGCGTTGCAAACATCAGCACAAACGCATAATACCGCAACCACCTATGTTGGTGTAAAAATATGCAAGAACAAATATGGTATCGATTTGTTCTTGTTAAAAATCAGTTGATTCACAAAAACAAATGGTCAACACTGATTTTCAGTTTCTCAATAAAAACATGGATTTGCATAAAAGTATCAGCCCTGCTTATAGCTATCCTTGTGTTAGTGTTATCATTCTGTTTATTTCACAGATCGTTACAAAACAAAATTAGTTAAATTATAAATATATGTAATTTAGATTGAAATCTGCAATTGATCTGGCCAGAACAGTTTGTAAGATGAAGGGTTAAATTGATTCTAGTTCTCGCGATAATTTACGATTTGTAAAGTTAACTAGAGAGTTAATTCGAAAAAAATTGGATTAGAAACTAATCACTTATTGATACCCTAATTTCGAATTTAATATGAAACTTCATGCTGTAGAATTAGAATTAACAGTATTGCAGCACTTAATAGATTGATAGATAATTTTTTCTCAATAAAATTTTAATACCTGCACTAATTTATTTCGTATCCCCACATTTAATTTAGTTTTTTCACTAGAATATTATATTGTTATGTAATTATTTAATGGCTACATTTAATTTTTATTTAAATTTTAATCGTATGTTTATTATAATCTCTAGTGGTTTATTCATAAACAATATGAATGGTTTGGCAAAATGTGATATTTAATTTAATTTATTTATTTTTTTTTTATAAAAATATAATTAATTGTTAAGACTATTTACTACACATACATTTATTTTTTCAATATATTTGCAAACAACAAAACAAACAAAAAGAAAATAAAATGAAATGAAAAACTATAAATAAAATTAATAAAAATATGTAATTAATTTGAAAGGTTACATGTGACGTATGAGTAATATTTAATTGAAATATTACAAATTCAATACAATTTAATTATGTATTTGCTTTTAATGTTTTTTTTTTCGTTGTGTAAATATTTTATTTTTTTGGGTAAACATCATAATACAATTGTTTAAATGTTTTAATAGTAGTTTATATATGTTTTTTATTTTTTTAATATTTATGTAAATAAGGAATGCGCATAAAGAATTTAGTACATACATATTTTTTGAAAATAAAACTAATGGATTAATTTCTTGGTTATTAGATTTTCTTCAGTTCTGTTGTATTTAAGTTTCTAATGTCAAAAACAAATTAATATTTTTTGGAATAGACTTTTATTGTGTTTTAAGTTAATCTATTATATTTATAAGTTAGCTTTAATATGTCTCAGTAATTATTAAATAAATTTAAAATAGACATAGTTATGAACAGTATAGTGAATTGGTCTCCTTATGTACATAGCAGCACCATTTTTTCCAACCACTCAGCTACCTTTTTGAGTTAATAATAAGTAGACACTTCAAGTTAGAAAAATCTTTCTGAAGGCTCTCATTTGCATACATTTCCCTGCTAAAATTTTTATTTGCTACGCATATAATTTAGATTTTTATACGATATTAATGTCATGAGGAATATCAAAATAACTAAAACATTGCATGATCAGAGATCTTCAATTTTAAATGCATTAATCCTGGCTGAAACATCAAATATGGTAAAGAATCCTAGAGTAAAGAAAACCAGTTCAAAACTAGTCACCTGACCGGTTCCAGTTCCGGAACTTTATATGAGAAGAACCTATTACTTTTACATGGGATTGTCATTGGAGGTGCATAATTAGCCCCTTGTGACAGGTCACAGTATAAGTCACAGTACTGGTCTTATAGCACAGGTTCAGTGTCGCTTAATATAATAAAACTTTTAATAAAAATTCGGGTATTTTTTGCTTCTAAAACATTTTTTTAATTAATATTTTTATTAAATTTATGTTTATTTCTATTAATGACGCGATGGCGGCAACCAGAATCGAACCCGAGCTTCTAATTGCGCTCTTATAAATTGACTCTCAAATGTTAAATAGTTAGTGTATTTATATCAACTGGTTCTCAATTGGAGCTTTGGTAACGAGTTAGGTGTCAATTGGTCCACTACTGGTACTGAGGGACCAGTTCATTAATAAAATTGACACAAATTTTTCGCAGGGAATAATTAATGATTATTTCTTTACGTATGAAAGATTGAGTGAATAGTCAATATTATCATAATAAAATAAAAATTAAATAATAATGGAAAACCTATTTCCTAAAATTATTGGGGATGACATGGACCATGAATTGTTCCTACAAGGAATGGACAACTTTGAATATTTAATTGAATAAAAATCAAAAACATTTCCAGCTACCCATGGAAATGTTTTTGAAAAAAAATTTGTAAAATTATATCTTTTTTTTTTCATAAAATAGGCTTAATATCTCCATAACTGTTGACCGTATGAAATAGTAATATGAGAATGATTTAAAGGCAATATTTAATACAATTTTTTTGAAAGTATTTTTTAAACAAAATCGAAAGAGTGGTTTTCGAGATAAACATCAATTTATGATACAACCTGATTTATCGCGAAAACAAAAGTCAATTAAGACTAAATGTGTTAATGGCCTTGTATTCGAATTGCAGGAGCCGCAAAATTTTTTTTATTTTGCATTTTTGTGTAATGAATCGTATTGCATATAGAAGTGTAGATATTTTATCTTAAAATTTATAATTTTGTCAATGATCATACAGCCTATAAATCGAAGTATGTGTTTAGCTCGACTTATAAGTTTAGTCTAAGTTTTCATAATAAACTTCAATTATGTGAATTTGTTAAATTTCCTTTTTAAGAAAAAACTAATTATGTTTCAAAATTTAAGAACAAAATTTTGCATACAGTTAGTCAGAATATCAATTCATGTAAAATAAAAGTTAAAAACCTTAAAGTGTGCACAGATTTTTTTGTGCGCTATCCTTAGTTATTAAACACATTATTAATGTGTTTATTATGATTTTATATTTTTAACATTTATATTAAATTAATGGCGATAAGGTTCATATGTTTTGTGGTTGAGATATGGAAAAAAATATAACAAATATTATTAAATAATAATTACGAAACAAATCTGCAATTATAATTGCCGTCATTTGTAGTTTATTTCTCTTGTTTTTTTTTTTTTTCTAATTAAATAGGGTTTTACATATATACTAATACAATATATAGCCATAGTATTGTTATTTATATAGAAAGAAGTTTTTATAAAATTTTAAATATATAAATTTTTTGTTCATAATACATAGAAAAAATTATTAACATATATTTTTCAATTAATGCAATTGTTTAATTTTTCATTAAAATTTAATAAACATATTCAAATACAAGAGAAATTAGAATTAAATTTAAATAATATATTTTTTCATGTAAATTTTTAATTCTTTCAATTATCCACTTTATTGATTTAATTAACTTTTTAATTGAAATTTTTTTTTGTTTTTTCATTTTTTACATTTTTAGTAATTAACATAATAATTTTGGTGAGAGGTGTATATTCAAACAAGTTTTTAATTGAATGAATTATTTACTAATATATTTGATGATTAACGGCCTGTCCCACGATTTTATTATTAAATAATTTTTTTTCAAAGTCATCATCAGTATTCTATCATAATAATTTCAAATTTTACATAGAAAAATCTAAAATTTAATTTCATTAATAAATAATACATATTACATTATTTTTTGGATTGAAATTATTTTATCTATTTATCACTTTCACAGAAAAAAGTCACCAATTAAAAAATATATGAAAATAATTCATTCAATTAAAAAATTGTTCAAATTTGCAGCTTTCATCAAATAATTATATCAATTAATAAAAACTATAAATTAATAACAAAACAATATTGCCAATTAATAAATTAACTAAATCAATTAAGTGGATGATTGAATAAATAATTAAATAAAATCATACTCAAATTTATTTATTTATTTATTATAATGTAATAATTTTTCTTGTGGCACAGAATTGTGCATTAAAATTTATTAAATATATACAAATACAGCTGCTATAAGAATCAAATTTAAATAATATTTTATTTTTCATTTAAAATTTTAATTCATTTCATCATCCACTTAATTGATTTAATCAATTTTTAATTAGAATTTTTGAATTAATTATTTACATACTTGATGATTGATTTTATATTTATATAAGTTCTTATATAGATTCTTCTCTATGTAAGAATTGCTAATCAATCCTTTTTACATATTATTTTAATTTATTTTACCTGAAAATCTTTATTTTCTTTTATATAAACAAATTCCCTAGTTGTCTTTTTTTTTTTTTGAAATTTGGCAAACTGCCATTTTTTAATCTCTAATTGATTAACTCAATTAGAATTTTATAAATAAACTTTTTTCACCTCAAAAACCAAATAATGTAATTAAAAAAATTAAACCAAAAATATTAAATACATTTAATAACACTTAAAATGCAATTTATAAAATTTCACAAATAATTATAAATCTATAGTAATATTTTTCTCTTTACCTCTCCCAGGATAATATACATATACATAATGAATTAAAATAAATAGCACTTAAGGTCCTTTACACATATACACATATAAACTTCAAAATTAAAATATTCATTTACACATTTTTACCCACATCATACACATACATATATATGTGCCTATCTATCTAATAAATTCTATAATCATTTAGGGTTTTAAAATACTACAATAACAATATGTTTGCATAATTATTTATATTATTGATATTGTGTTATTATTTTATATAAATCTATTATATAAATTTGTTAAATCTAAATTACTAATAACAATAACTTTGTCTATATTTCCCTCTCTCTCTCTATTACCTTTGCTCTCATACTCTCTTGAAAGTAAATATATTCTAATAAAATCCTTGTGGCTTATTTTTTTGTTGCAATACCAAAAATATTAAATTAAGTGTGATTATATACAACGAGAGTAAATGTTCATAGATTTTATATATGTATGAGTAAAATTAAAATTTATTTTATTTAATATGTAAATATTTGAAATTTAATAGGATTTGCTTTAAGGAAAGGGATTAACAATTGTACTATTGTTTAAAAAGTACCAAATTATTTGAAAAGTATATTTAAATGAAAATTTTTTTGGGCTCTACAAATGAACACAAATTCTGGTTATTTATCTGTTTTAGCTAATTTTGACATATATTTGGTGCAGCATATTTCTGTCATGTACAGCATTTTAGCAGCATATTTAGCTATATTTTCATAGAAGATACAAATTATTTTTATTATTTTTTTGTAGTTTTAATTAAACAATTGAAAAATTTTAATTCTTTTGATATTTTGTTTTATTAAAAATTAAATAATTTATTGGCTTTTTATTATGCCAATTAATAAATTAATCAAATATAAATAAAATTAAGTAATAATTTGCCTAATTTCCATTATTTTCAATTAATAAAATAATTAAATCAATTAATTTTTATTTTTTCGAGTAATTTTTTTTCCATAAAGTACTATTTTATATCTTATCAATTTTCCCTATTTATATCAGCTCAGTTATATCCAAACATATATGCTATATATTCATACGTAAGGACTGCTTACGAAAAAAACCGTACATGCAAATCTACTAACACAGAAAAAATTATTAACGTCTTTTTTCAATTAATGTAATTCATTAAATTTTTATCAAAATTTAATAAATATATTCAAGTAAAAAATAAATAAATGAATTTTGGTATGATTTTTTTCCCATACACATTTCTAATTCATTCAATTACCAACTTGATTGATTTAGTTAATTGATTAATTGGAAAACAAAATTATTTTTCATTTTTTAAAATTTTTAGTAATTGATAGGTGAGGGGTGCAAATTTGATCAAGTTTTTGATCAAATTTTTGTTAATTGATGACTTTTTTCTGTGTATAAAAACTCAACCAATGGACGATTTTTTTTAAACAATATTTTTATTAATGCTTGTTATGTTGAAGTTCTAATCTTAAAAATAATAAATTATTACATGTTGCTTTTTAAGGGAATATTTGACATTTTCCAGAATTATTCTAAATAAAAGTTTAATTGTCTTTAGGTCACTTTTGTTCTTGAATATGTCCTTTTATTGTTTAACTCGATTTCATTGTATATTTCCAGCATACACAGTGTCAAACGTTTGAAATATGATGAATTTATCATTTGATATCAAATATGTTGCTCAAACAATTAAATTTTGTCAAATTGATATCAAATGTTATTATCAAATCATTATCAAACCTAAAATTAACTTTAAAAATATTTGCAAAATGGTACGCTCTTAACTTGGTAACAACTTTTATTAACAAAAACAAGTTAACAAAAATTTGAAAAAAAATGTGTTTTCTCAATTTCATCTCAAATCAAATGATTTTAAAAATAAAATAGTGAATAAAATTTCAAATCAAATAATTTTTATTAATGTCCCACATTTAGACATAATCCATATTTGATTTCTCAATTTTAGAATTAATTCCCCTTTATGCTGCGAAAGCTATTATTTTCGAGTTATTTTCAGAAGGGTTCTTAAACGTCAAACGTTTGAGAAAGTATTTAACTTCAAACTGTTGTCAATTTGGTATCACAACTTTGTATTTGCTGGGCTGTGCTTTCAATGTCCTTTAAATTATTTTTTAACAAGAGCATTTTCACCGAGTTGCGGACAATTTGTCTGTCAAAATTTCTTTATTATCACTCGAATACCTACAGCTGACGAAAAGAATTCGATTCCTACTCATAGAAAAATTTTCCCCTTCAAAAACTCCTTACACGTTTTAGTACCAAATGCATAAAAAATGCTTAAAAATTTATAATTTAAATTGTATGTAATCTAAATTATTTTAAACTTCTGAAATTGTGTAATGGAAACGTACCTTTTTATAAAAATATTAATTACGGAGGTCGAAAAATTTAGTTGTTTTTCTTAAATCGCTTATGTATGACAATTATAACTTGTTTTTACCTAGATGAAAAGAAGACATTAAATTTTATTGTACGCCATATTTATTGCCTTTTGAAGCCATGCTTAAACAAAATAGAAAACTTCACTTTGGTATGATAAATGGTGAATATTATGCCAACTTATTAGACCGATTTAATGAGGATTTAAAAAAAGAAAACGATCCCATATGACCAAAGAAAAAGTTATTTTTCATCAAGATAATGCATGGGTGCACACATGTGCAGTCTCAATGGCAAAATTTTGAGGCTTTACATTTGAATCTTATCCATCATATTTTCCGGATTTACTCCCTTAGTGACTTCCTATTTATAAATCTAGAGAGATGGCTCCATAAAAAGAGATTCCGCTCCAAAAAAATACCTATTTTAACGACCTCGAAGAATCCTATTTTTCGGAAGGGATACAAAAACTGGAGAAACGTTTCACTAAGTGTATTGAGTTCACCCTCCGTCATGCACATGTATCTGACCAGATATTTTACAAGTATAACTGTGATTTAAATATATTTCGAATTTGGCTAGGGGTTTGAGCCTTCAGGTACCCTCCACAAATATTGTTAGGTATCGCTTTATGAAAAAACACATAAAAACAAGCATAATTTATGTGATTTTTTATCTTTACATCGTATACGTAGCGCATGTATCTGGCCAGATACACACATAGTTTGTATGAAGAGTACTGTACTTTATTGCTATTTTTTATTTTTTTCTCTGCGTTGGTTATTCCAAATATTGAAAACCGAATGAACAACATACACATCATTACTTTATAACTACTAAAATTAATTGAAATGAACTACTATTTTTTTGAAATTAAACACAAAAAAAAAAAAAAAAAATAGAAAATATATATCTGCCTGGCGTGATAACAATATAACAATGTAATATTATCACTAAAATATCATATTTTTTATGTAAATGTACTGAAATACATAGTGTATCTGGCCAGATACATGCGCTATGTACGTGACTATCATGACGAAGGGTTAAAAGGAGATTGTGTTGAAAAATAAATTTTTGTTTTTAGGAGTTTATTTCAGGAAAGTCAACTTACAGAAAAAGTACCCAGATTTTATTGAAAACTAAAAATCTGTGTTATTTTCTTTACGACGTTAATCTAGAGGCAATAATACCTACATGTAGGGATTTTTCCCTATTTCCGATAACACTGGGGATACATTGTATTTTCTAAGGAAATGGAGCAAAGTCCCTCATTCACATATATTTCTGTGTTAAAAATGAAGTCCTTTTATTTCTCGCATATGCATATGGGTTCCGAAATCAAAAGCTTTCTTGGGAATTTTGATTTCTTGGATACATGACATTTTTCTGCCATAATCCCTCCAGCATTTACGACATAGAATTCCTGGCCAGGAAGAGAAAAAATGTCAGCCTGTAGGAATGTATTAACGCTTATTTTACTCTAAATATAATTATGAAAAAAATTCGCCAGAATTATGTTGACGCTATTTTTCACCCAAAAACTTGCTTGAGTTCTTAATAGGATTTTTTTCTTACTTTATAAATCTTTTGGCAAGATTTCCTTTCAAAATTTCTAATAAAAATTCAAAGTAAAAAGCTTTTTATGATATTTTTTCCCAGATTTTCGCTTAAAATCATTTCTGGTTTCACTGAGTCACAATTTTTCTTCCAGTTTTCCATTCAGGGAACATGATTTCTTTGTATAATATTATGATCAGGCGCGGATCCAGCTCAAACTTTTGGGGAAGGAAAACAGAATTAGTTTTGTAACTATAACCTTAAATTTTATGATTTAATACAGATTTTTCATTAAACGTATTCATTTTGTGGAGGGAAATTTCCTTTTTTCCCTCCCCGTGGATCCGCGCCTAATTATGATCCCATATATGGTATTTTGTGACACGACTGACATCTTCGCAATTGTTTTATATGACCGATATATGATTTAATTAAAAATTTTAATTTAATAAATACTAGTTTTGCTATACCACGAAATTTAGTGAAATAATGAGAAATAGTTAACAGTTATTTTTCATCACATAAAAGCCTAAGATCATAGAGTAACATATAGAGACGAAATTCTCGATTGACAATTAAACAAATTTTTTGTTTTGTGTACAAAAATTAGTTTTTACTTTCTTTTGCCAAGAACAAAATATATTTGATTACATGTATTTTGTTGTTGCATGAGTTAGGTTTTTGAAAACCTAAGTTTTTGACAATTAGTTTCATCTCTTGTTACTCTTTGCCCAAGATCATATACAATTTTTTTTTGCGCTCAGTCCTTATGTTGCATATTGAAAGTAGTATTAGTAGTAGCAGTAATAATTATAATAACATAAACCACAACAACAACAAATTTAAGTACGTTCTAAAATGCCTTGTAGCTAAATGAACTCATTCATATGCACACACACACATATATACATACATATACAAAAACATACATTTAATAAACATCTGATATTAATTGAGATTTATTGACTAATTATAATAAATTTATGTTTTCACCATATTCCAAAAATATAAAGTTATTTAAATAAACTTTAAATTATAAAATGAACAACAATTATTTATTGAAAAAATAATTTTTGCAGTAAAATTCAATATTGACAATTGAAATTATTACCATATTATAATAATAAATAAAAGTAGTTAATTTTACTCATACAACATTTGAATTAATAAATGTTTCAATTTGAAAATTAATAGCAGAAGCTTGCATTGTACCTATAACTGTCTTCCACTGACAGTTGACTGTCATTTTTTTAAACTAATCAAATGTTGAAATTTCTCTTTTAAATTAAAAAAAAAAAAAATCTGTAATAAAATTATATTTATTTGAAAACTTTTCACCAATATAATAGATTGATTTGTCAAAACACTCAATAGACAACAAACAATAATAATAATACAAGTACAAGTACAAATGTGGCAAATTGCTTAAGCTGTCAAATAATCACATCAACACAAACACACACATGCACACATCAGAGTGGGCATTGCAAAGTGAGTACAAATTGAATATTTAGTCTTTGTTTTTGACAACAAGACTTTTTCATTTTTGCCAACAAATTTAATAAATTGCCAACTAAATGCCTACACTTGTTTTTATTATTGGCTGAACGGCTGGCACAAGACACATACTAATTTTTTATTTTTATTTTTTTTTTATTATTTTATTTCTTCAGCAATTTATTTGAAGCTTGTTACAAATGTTGCACACATTAGATACAACAGATATAAATCCAGCAACAATATAACAAAATTTAGAAAAAAAAAACAGAGATCTAAAGTCTCTAATCAAACTAAGAAAACAAGATTAAATAACAAAATATATTGTAAACGTTTGTACAAACTTTGAGGTCAAATGAATTTTTGTTTTTAGTTACAAGAAATACCAGAAAAACACCATGATGCAACAATGTTGTTGCCTCAACATCAAAACTTGATGTTGCTTAGCTATAGAGAAAAAAATGTGCAAGTCTGCTACAAGTATTTTCTATTTTATTTCCTTCATCTTTAGCTAATTTAACTTGATCGTATTTCATGGCTGACATTTTTGATGACTGCAAAAACTTTTTCGTAATAAACATGACAAACCCATACATTTACAACTAAATTTCATGTATTTATTTATTTGTTAAATTGTTTAATAGCAATACAACTTGAATCTCATAAACTCGAAATATTTTCGGCTCATTTAACAACATTTACGAGTTTAAAATGTTAAATATGTTAAAAATTTATTAAATAGACAGCAGATCATAGATTTTTGTACATAATAATGTAGAATGAGAGTGTGTGTGTGTGTAATAAAACAAAAATTACATAGAGCTCATAATATGGGTATTATGCGAATTATTATTATTTTTTTTCAGGAGATCAAAATTATGTTAATAAGAGGAATTATTTTGTAGTTAATATGCAGACGTTTAAAAGGGTTATTGTTAAGATTATTAAATGAACAAAAGTTTTCTAACTTATTTTTATTTATGTTGGATTGATTTCACAGAAAAAAGTCACCAATTAACAAATATATATGAAAATAATTCATTCAATCAAAANNTAATTTTTTCTGTGTTACTAATAAATAAAATAAGAAAAATAATGAAAGCCGATAAATGGAAATTTTGATTAATTGAATAATTGATACAATTAAGAATGTAATTGAAGTAATGTCTAAAGAATTTAAAGACAATTTTAGAATTCCGCATGAAAATGTGTGTAAATTGCTTAGCTGCTCTAGATTAAAGACTATTTTATAGTCTAGACTATTATATATTTTATACTATGGACTATATACTATTTTATAGTCTAGACTATAGACTATTATATATTTTATACTATAGACTATAGACCTTTTTGTAGTCTAGACTATAAACTATTTGTAGTCTGACTATAGTATATTTTGTAGTCTGACTATAGTCTATTTTTTAGTCTAGACTGTAGATTATTTTATAGTTTAGACTATGGACTATTTCGTAGTTTAGACTATAGACTATTTCATAGTCTAGACTACAGACTATTTAATATTCTCGGATATAGACTATTTCATAGTCTAGATTATAGATTATTTTATAGTCTAGACTATAGACTATTTTATTGTCTATACTATAGACTATTTTGTAGTCTAGACTATAGACTATTTTATAGTCTGACAATATATATTTTTTTTACGAATTAATACATAAAAATGCTTAAAATTGTGATTTTTTTGAAAATAAAATTTTAAAACTTTTAACCTTTTTAAAGCTATATTAAGAATCAAAAAAGGCTAGGAAAAAAAGGTAGAAGCTAAAAGCAAAATAAAAAGGCTAGATTTAGCCTTAAAAAGGCTAAACTGGAAAACTGGCAATACTGTTTGCCTCACTAATCGTCCTGTCTAGGAACTAATAGAAAATCAAAATTAAGTAGATAAAAGATAGTTAAAATCATTTACTTTCCGAAGTAAACTATGTAAAAAATAATTTTCAAGTAGTGCATGGTGTGTTGTATGTCCCACTGATCGGCATCCGTTGCAATCAGAGAGCGAGCACACAAAACAAACAATTTTTTAGAAATTAAAAGTAAATGAAAAGAATATACAGCCATATATTTTAATTTGATATTTTCTGTTTTTGCCGATCATAGATCTTTATCATTAATGGACATCTAATAAGTTCTCCTGTGATATATATATTAGATTGTTATTAAATCTAAATAAGGTGAGCTCTAAATGAAGTATGTGTAATCATTGAATGATAAAAAGGAATAATAAATGTTGCTATCATGAACATGGCATTATTCAAATCAAAGAGATACGGCTGTACAATCACTGAATAGTTGTGGTGATCATGGTGTGACCATGTTTTTTTTTTCTGCATGTAGGGTGATCGACATGGGTTTTCAACCGGTTTTTAACCTGGTTTTTTCAGTCAATGTACTGTCGGTTTTTTTCAAAATCTTAATTTTTCAAATGTCGAATAGACTGAGGTTTTTAAACACAAAAAAAACTGGGTTTAAAAATAGTATTTTATTAATAAAACCTGTACTAAATAGCGATTATCGAATCGAAATTTAAGAGTAAATTTTTTTTATATAGAATGATTTTTAATGTTTAAAAATATAGTTTAAGGTAAAATTAATATTAATTTAGCTAAATTAAATAAATAAATAATAATTATCTTGAATGAAATTTTAATTATTTTTTTCAAAATATCAACTATTCGAAACCCGTTTTCTACAAAAAGTCGAATAATCGATCACCTTAGCTTCGAGTCAACTGAATTTTGCAAGCAAATGTCTAGATATATTTTCAAATCATTTAAAATAAGAAAATTATTTCAAACAACTTATGTAACAAATGGAGGCCTTATAATGTTGTTGTGGCTCAAGATTCATGGTAATTTTTTTTGTCTTTTATATGATGGTTTAGATGATTTAAAGCTGGCGATTTGAGCATAATTGATAGGGAATACCAGATAAGGTAGACAAATTTTTAAATGAAGCAGTGCCTTCAAAATCATAAAAATGTTTGAAGGCTATAGATTCATCCAAAAGCATCTCTGAAAACCGGCTTTAGTGCCAAAAAGCATTATGTGTTCCACGTCGAATTGTCACAGGAGTTTAAAATACACCCATTAGGGTCCCAGCGAAAACTTTGCTTTCCTGGAATAAACTACTTATTCCAGGATTATATTAACTATCCGTTTTAAATAACTAACGTCTTACTCAGTATGCTATCCCTCACAAAATTGTTAAAGTTACAAAACTTCTTTGAGCATAAAATTTATTTTTCGACATATTGTTAAAAAAAACTAATAGCATCAAAATGGGGTTGAACCAGCGACCATCTGGTTTCTAATCCTACATTCAAGCCAACTTATCCACGTGAATGTTATTTACACCGCTATTATACTATTGAGTGCATATTAATATAATCTAGGGAAATCAAATAATAATGGTCTCTCATTACCAAGAAAGTACTTTAATAAGTAGTTGTTTTAATTAACGAGAACCGAAAAGTTTTTGCTGGTTGAAGTGATCACCGAAAACCCATATCGAAAATAGCTAATCAAAAATTGAGTTGATTGATTTCTGTTCTCAAAAAGTGTGAAGTGATTCTGGCATCGTATCAATAAATTTCCAGAAATACTTATGTAAAAGAATTGTAGCTTTTGATGTTTTGGAGATAACATTCCTCTTGAAAGCAATTTTTTATTAAATTGCTTTCAAGAGGATTGCTAACCACTAGCAATGTCACCAAAGCATTGCAGGCAGATAAAAAATTAAAAAGAAGTCGTTTTTCTTAAAAAAAAAGAATTAATATATTTGCTATTTTATTACTAATTAATATATTACTATAATAATAAATAAATTCCTTTACATACTGTAACATTTGAAATGTGTCTAATAAACACTAATGCATTTAATAAATTAAGCTTTACAGTGCACACATACTTAAACAAATACAAAAAATAATCATTTATACACGCACTAATAACAGGTCGAAACGTTGAATCGAAACGAATTGAAATTGAAATTTGTGTTGTGTTTTGAGTATTTTAGGCATGGCTAGACTCTATCAAAAATTTATATGTACATGGATATTAGGATGATCCCAAACGTATAAGGTCAATTTGAATCACTTAAATAATAATTTCACAGACTTTAAGATCCTGTGATGTTGTTAGATATTCTTGTTTAAATGCCTTTTTTATGCAGTTTTTTAAGTTATATTGAACATGCCAATTTTGGGGATCTCCTAATATTTATAATTATGTATGTATATCTTAATTTATACTATCAAACATATTCATACTCATATTTCGAATTTGTATGTAATTTTACAATGTCTATATACATACACGAAATTTTGCTGTAAGTAGACATGATTATTATTTTATTTTACTTCCAACTCCCTACCTTCCTGCATTTCATTTAAACCTCATGCCATTGCTACTATAGTAAACATATTCATATGTATATATTTGGTGAATTGTTGCCGCTGTTGTTAATATTGTTGTTGTTGCACATTTAATGCACAATATTGAAATGAAATGAAATGTTTGCAAATGTTTACATTTATGTACTTAATATGCAAAATGTAATTTGCCGCGTCGCGTGACGTATGTAATCACTTTTATTTTATTCAAAAGATACCCTCTTGTCATTTCCTGTCCTCCAATTTTTCTTTTTATTGCTTTCATGCCAGCGCGCAGACATACACTACTTATTCATTTGATAATTAAACGACCAAAAAGTTAGATAGAGTAACATAACAAGAACAATATTATAGTTTCACTTAATTTTAAATTAGTTTCAAATAAAAATACACTCGAGATATTATTTCAAAAATATTTTTGTGTTTAACACAAGAAGTTAACCTAAAATTATTTTTTATAGAAAAAGGTTAGGTTATAAGGGTCGCCCGCTATTACAAGTGCACTCGAAGGCCATTAGGCCCATTGTGATGTCCTATATATGAAGTAAGCTCCTCTATTTTTCCATAAACAAACATGTCCTTGACAGAATCCAGATCATGGAAGAGTTAACTACCGAGGTGTCTCAGTCTACGCCCTTTCAGTGCTGGACATTCACATAACAATTGTTGTACAGATTTCTCTTCTTCCTCATCTAAACAACTTCTACAAAAACTATTACCTGGGTAACCCATAGAATTAATTGATACTTTTTTGTCACCAGGTAATATATGGTGTGGTAAGATAATTAATTAGTTAGAATTAGTGAAATGTTATCCGCTGATTGTATAGAAATTAGTAGTTTAACTTAAAGCTGCATGACTTCAAGATTTTTTGAATCGACTTTAATTTAAATATGTGTTTAATTTTAAATAAGTGACTGTGGAAATCAAATCCAAAAAATCTCAAATCTATCATCTTCTATAAACAGTCATGTATAAAAGCAGCAGAGTAAACTATAACTCACTCATACTTATAATCTTGTACATATGTATAAGGATTTCATAATGTAATTGTTTTTGTATTTGGAAACATTTGGTGTGCATAATTTAAACATTTTTAAATGTATTTTGTATATGATGGCGTGAAGTTATTTAAAAGTATGAAAACCTTTGTTGTTTAATATTAAATATAGTTCTTGATTTTAATTGAACTTAGTCTGTTCTGTAATATCTGTGCGATGGAATTCTGGTCCAGAATTTTCTAAAAAGTTTGAAAAGATCTATTTTATATTGCTCTTTAGTGCCACTACATTTTTTCTAGCGTTCCTGTTAAACAGCTAGACATTTCCTTTTCAGATTGAAAATCGCTGAAACTCGCAATAATATCAAGGTAATATATGAAAAAAAATTTTATATCATGAAATTATGAGAAATCATAATTTCAACAATTTGCAAGGATAGATTTATAATTGGTCTTAAGTTCCAGGAGAGGTGTTTATCTAAGTCTCGAAAATTATTTAAAGGAATTATTTTCAATAGAAAATTCGAATTTCTGGTCTATAAACGGATTATTATTTAAAACCCATATTTGTTCAGTGAGAGATCAGAATTCTGGGGAAAAATCAGAATTATCAGTGAAAAATAGAATTTAAAATCGAACGAGAAAAAAGATATAGTCGGTCAGAACCGACTATATGATACCATACACCCTTGTGAAAAAGAATAAAAATTCAGGACCTATGGCAAATTATAGACCAAAAGTCTTGGTCTATAATTTGTTAGTGTAAAGTAAAATATACACACACATACAGAATAATGCATTGATACCTAGATGATTTTATGCACTTTAGGGCGATTATCGGACGTGGGTTTATATGGGAGCTATGGTAAATTATGGACCGATTCTCAATTAATTTTACAATGTTGTTTCTACTAACATAAAACTTATGCGATACTAACATTCGTATGGGATTTATGCGCGTGAAAGTAAACGCATAATACACCAATCACCTCTTGTGGTGTAGGCTGTGTTTATAGTCATAATTAGGATTTTGAAATTTTTTAATAGAAAAATGAAAAGTGATTTTTTAGTAGAAATTCCAGTTTTCAATGGGCAATCATATATACTGTCGGGAAAACAGGGCACTTGGGTCCCGTTGGCCCCGTTGTGTTAACCTGACGAATAAGTAATATATAAAATGACTTAAAAACTATTTTAATTAGATTAAATAGTTTTCGAGATATGGTTAAAACTACAGTGCAACCTGCTTAAATTTACTGATCGCTAGAACAAGACGCAATAAAAAAATACATATTTATATCGAATTAAAGGAAACAAAATTTTCTTTTTTTTTTGGGCTACATAGAAAAACGTCACTAAAAATCAATTACTAAAAATTAAAAAAAAAAAATGTCAAATAAAATAATTGTAAGAAAAAAAAATAATTTTTAGAAAATAAATTTTTTTGATTTTTGAAATGAACAAATTTTTAACTAAAATAATTTTTGACTTTTGTTCGCAAATTAATTAATGGAGTATTTTCTAAAGACCATTTTTAAAAACAATTAAATTTTCGCTATACTCCTTTTTTTAATTTTTGATACTTTTAATACTGTACAGTTCTAGGAAGTCATATGAGAATCAGTAATTTGTTATCAGAAGAGATGTATAAGTCATACAAAATTAGTTTTTCAGTTTTAAGTTCTCAAGCATTCCTTAAAAGGAATTTAGAATTACAATAAAGTTTTACACCTTTAGTGTCGGAATTGGTTGTGACACCAATAGTTCTAAGAACGTTATAAAAGAATCCGAAGTGGTTCAGTAGAAGTAATAATTTGGAAATATATTCTAAATTTTTTCCGGGGAATTTAAAAAAATTATAAATTTTTTTATTTTAAATAAAATATTACACAACAATTTAAATTAAATACTTTGTCAATCTAGTAATAATATTTTTAAAGCGAAAGGTCTTAACGAAGTCATCTTTGTAATCAGGCGAATAATAATATAGTTAATTCTAAAGAAATTAATGCCATTTCTAAGATGTTTATGATGGTTTAACCCTGCCAACATTTTCTATCCAAATTTGAACTAAAAAGTAACCTCAAGTGGTTAGATATATCAGAATATGATATCATTTTCTTATCCAAGAAGTTTTACCGTTCGGGAAGAAGTGTGCAGCAATCATTATATTATACTATTAAGTGCTTTATTTGGGTGTCGAATTAGAGACATTTTTAGTGATAAATTCAGACACTTTTTGTCGAAATTCTAACAAAATATCTTATATAAATTATTACTGAAAAGTAACAAAAATATGTGTAATTTTCCTATCCAAGAAGTTTCACCGTTGGGGAAGAAGTGTGCCGCAGATCTATTACCTTCTGGATGACACTAATTAGGGTATTTTTTGAGCATCGAAATGGTGTCATTCAGGTTTGAAAATGTAGCTTCATTTTATTTTTAAAAAATATTTTTTTTTATATTTAGCTTTAATTTTATGCTTCGATCATAAGCCTTTGAAAGTAAGACGTCAACTAAATAACCATAGTTTTGTTCATATTTATCGATAAATCGAAATTAATTTTCTTTACTATCAGAAAATAACAAATTGAGAGCACTAACGGGAGACACTTTTTAGTAACATTATAAATATCGAAAATGTGACCTTTTCGACATTTAGTTAGTATGAAAAATGTATAATAATAAGATCAAAAATCGAAATTAATGTAATTTGTTTTTGTAAATTTGTTTACTATTCAGAAAATAACAAATTGATAATACTAAAATGAGTCATTTTTGTGATAATGGATAAAACTATCACCCAATTGTTAGCAGGGTATTTTCAAATCTTATTAATAGTGAATTGTAAAACACTGACATATATGATGTTTATTTTTATTAAATTTGTTAAATTGATTAATTTTTTAATTAACAAAAAACATTTTAAAACAAGTTTAGTGCTTGAAATAAAATCAAATAAAAAATTGTATGAAATAAATTCTTTAAATTGTCTGTAAATAAATATGCAGCCATTCAGACACATACATATACATAAATACATATATATGTATTTTATATATTATGTTGATTGTGTGTGCAACAGCAGCAGCAACAATATCATCATCAACAACAACAACAATAAAAAAAGTATTTAAGTTATGTGGTATGCGGCTGAGTAATTAATTGATTTTTATCTGACTTAAGGCTATTTTACAGTTTGTTGATGACAGTTTAAATTTGTTTATATCTTTCTATCTCTCTCTTATTATACACACATTTTTACATACATACATATATTATAAATGTATTTATACATACATGTACATGTATGTATGTTAATATGCATTTTATAGGTATGCAAGTGTATAATATTTTTGTTACATATAGTATATTTTTCTGTCCGTCCGTGCGTCCGTCCATCTGTGCGTCTGTCTTTTGCTATTTGTAATGTTTTTTTGGGATTTAGCTTGTTTGTTATATGTATGTAGCAAATATCTCTCATCTATATGTATTTATGTACATATGTGTATGGATTTTGTACATTAGATTAAAAATGTTGATTTCATTTTCATGTTGTCATTTTTCAATTTCTGCTGTGTTGTATTTAAAATTTATTTGATTTTTATTGGTTACTTAGTGATGTTTTTTTTATGATTTTTATTTGGTTTTTCTAAATATTTTTATATACAATTTTTTACTAAAATATCGTATTGTGGCTTACAAATTATATTTACTGCATATTGTTGTTGTTGTTGCTGTTGTGTTGCAAAGCTAAAATGTTTTGGGATTATAGGGAGATTTACTATAGATGCAAATCTTTTAGTCAGAAATTTAAATTCTTTTACCATAAATCTTATATTTTTATTTAAAAGTTTGCTTGTGTGTATGTTTTGTTTGATGTAAAATATCAAATAAAAATAATTTAAATAAATTTAACACATTCTTTGTAAAAACTATTAAATTAAATATTTTATGATAAGAAAATTGGGATTTTGTGTCTTTTTCTTATGTTAAGAATTTTTAAATGTTGAAAAAAAAAGAAAAGAAAAAATAAATAAATAAATGAATATAATAAATAAAAAATATAATTGAGAAAAGAAATATTGCCTTTAAAAAATATTGTGTAAGAAATATATGATGCATATATTTTTATCGATTTATGTAAATGAAAAAAAAAAAAAAAAAAAAAACAGACAAGTTTGTAGACAAAATTTTTCCATATTTCTCTCCGACTTTTTATTTCCTATAACAACTTTAGTTTTGTTTATCAAAACAAATTTCTCATTTAAATGTGATTTTTATTATGTGTTTGTTAAAAATGTATATTTGCTTTAATTTTCATTAATTTATAAATTTGGTAAAAATAAACACTGAGTAACCAAAAAAAAAAAAAAATCTGTCCTTAATCCACTTTTTCTTAAAATATACTCTACTTCCATATATAGGAGAATATCAAAAAATTCTATTTAGACTTGTCTTTATGGGATTTTCCTTGACTTAATCATTTTTAAAGTGGCATAGTTTCGGTTTTATAAAGAAAATATAGACTTAAATTTTTTTATATAACGAAAAATTATATCAGCTAAGCAATGTAATTTAGATGAAAAATATCGAGTCTATACTTTTTTTTGATTTTTGAAATTAAAGTAAAATTTTTGTAAAAATACGAATTTTTTAGAAACTTTTAATATTTTATCTGTAATAAAATCTTTAAAAAATTTTAAGATTTTTGTAAAAGAAATTCCACAATTCCCCCCTCCCCCCAAAGAAAAAATGCCCAAAATCTTAAATATGGGGTTTTTCACATTTTCGGCTATAAAATTCACATTTTTCCGAAGTCCTTTAGATTTAAATTCAAAACTTTTAACAACATATCACAAATTCTTAAACTGCATTCCGTTTGCCGATTCGTGCTTTGTGATTTAAGAAAATATAGACTAAAGTCAAAACTTTCATATAAAATGGGTCACTGTCGGGAGGGTGTGTACCTTGACCATTTTAGTTATTGAGCTTGAATTTTATTTTCAAGTCTTTTCTGTGAAGATACCTTTCAGAAAAGTATAAAATTGTTATATAAAATTTTAGAGAAAGGAGAATGTAGATACTTTTTCGGCCAAAAAACACAAAAAGTCGTAATTTTTGCAATTTTCAAATTCAAAATCGTTTGTTTTTGGACTCGATAAAGATATCGACTTCAATTTTTTTTTATTCAATAGATAATTTTGTTCTCTAATGTGCTAAAGTAAAAAAGAAATAAAATCGGTCGGGAATACTAGGATATATATGAAAAAATCTTGGGTTGAGAACATTGAGCTACAAACTATATTTTTTGTATCAATAAACTATAGTTTTTGTATCAATAATATATAAAAATGTTTGAAATCGGACGAAAAATAAAAATTTGGCAAACGATTAAAAAAATTATATGTCAGAGGTACCGTTTATAAATTATATGTCAGAGGCCCCTTTAGTTTCACCCCTGAGAAGTATGTTTGGTCCCCCTTCTAAACTTAACATTGAACACTACTCTGCTATGCCTATACCGAATTTGAGGCAAATCTAACCAGCCGAAGTTACAGATTTATTTCAAAAAATTTGGTTTTATTAATAAACGAGCTGATTGACCCGGCGTTGCGCAGAAAATTATTTTTTATGAAAAATTCTTCTACAGTAAAGGATGTTTCAACATGACATGGAATCCATTTTGACATGGAATCACTGACTTCGAAA
>MINK01173104.1:3623-19378 GCA_001735545.1 Phormia regina
GTATCGAAGTGACACTGTCGGCAAACAAAAAATTATGATTTGTTCGACAAATGTTCTGCTCACTCAAAACAAAATAGAAAAAATTATGTGTATTTCTCTGCCGACGTTTTGATAATGTGCGAACAAGAAAAAGTCTAGTATAAACGGTACGTAAAGGAGAATAATTAAAAAGTATACTCGTAAGCTGTTTTACAATTTTTTCATCGACATACCACGCGGTAATGGCAAATTATTTTTGAATTCCTATGTAATTCCTTTCCTTTATTCTCAATAATATGTTATTCTCAATAAGATATCATAACATAGTGTCTACATTAGACAATTTTTTATCAAGACAAACGTAAAAATTAACAATAATATGGCGAATTAATTATTAATTTTTTATATATGCATTTTGACAGCTGTAATATCCAAAAATAATAAACAACTGTTTAATTGAGATTAGGTTGTGTAGATTAGCACCGATTCTGACGTTTGTCTTGATAAAAATTTGTCTAATCTAAGCACAATGCAACGTTGAGTCTACATTAGAGACATTTTCATCAAGAAAAACGTCAAAATTTTGTTTGAGTTGCAAATAATTTTTTTGTCAATTATAGGGGAAAACGTATATTATAATAAACCATGTAAAATATACCAACAACAATCAAGATGGCGTATTTTATTAAGACAAAGTTGTCAGAACTCGAGCGCTGACAATTTTCTTTTAACGCTACGATAATACTAACAAATTCAATTTACCTTAGACAAATCATTATCGATAATTTTTTGAGTTTGTCTTGAAATTTGTCTAATGTAGACTTAAAGTAATGTTAAAATGCTATGAACCAGGGATCAGCGCTCTTAAATTTTACATAATATCTGTTGCTTTTAAACGGTTTATGGTATTTAAGAAAATAATAACTAATTATTATAACAATTTACCTAAAAAAGTATTAAAAATATAAAAAATCAATAAATAATTATCTCTTCTCATATAAGAGCATTATATTTGATAAAATTAAGAGATATTTTGCACGTGTGCACCACTTTGCCTATCCCTGCTATGAACAGAAAATGAAAATAAAATAGATTACAGTGAAATTTTTTGTTTGAATTGTAGATAATTTTTTATCTCTGTCAGGGTCCACACGAATGATTCTTCTACCAAAACAAGTAAGGAAACGTCGGCAGCATATATGTGAACACGTGGATACAAGTTTAGCATAATAAATCACTTTTTTTCGTCGACGAATGTTGTGAACATTTAATGATCATAGTTGTTTTGTTTTATAAATTTCATTTTATTTTGTATAATTTTTGAATACAAAAGTGCCAACAATAATCAAGATGGAGTCTTTTTTATCAAGCATTATTAATACAAAGTTGTCAGAACACAATTTTATTTTGAATACAATGAACTTTTTTCTCATATAATAACAAAACTCAAATTATGATAAAAAAGTAACGGAAAGGTATTGTTTTCATTTTAATTTATACGATATATTATTCACTGTGAATACTCGTCAGAAAAAGAAGAAGCTAAAATGATAGTAAATGAAAGAATATGCACAAACAAAATACAAGCTGGCAACACCATATTATAAAAATGTCAATTGACATTTTGCCATTTTCTTTCTTTCTTTGTTGAATCGTCAAACCGAATGTACGTATAATTTTTTAAAGTTTAAAGAAAAGTCTTTAAATATAATAAAATTTAATGGAAATATTTAGAAATGTTATTAAAATATTACAAATTTTGAAGTAAATTTTAATAATAGAATAAAATATTAAAAGAATTAAGCAAGATGTTTCAGATAAAATGTGATGAAAAATATTAACCTAAAATGTGTTTCTTTTACATTAGAATCGGTTGATTTGGTGACAACATGGTGAACGGACGTATACCCTCAGTCTTTTCGAAGACTTATGTTACTCCTCGTCGTCCTTATGAAAAGGCACGTTTGGACCAAGAATTGAAGATCATTGGTGAATATGGTCTTCGTAACAAGCGTGAAGTCTGGCGTGTCAAATACGCTTTGGCCAAAATCCGTAAGGCTGCTCGTGAATTGTTGACTTTGGAAGAGAAAGACGAAAAGAGATTGTTCCAAGGTATGTTGTATGTTTATTTATGGTAGTAAATTGAATAAACTTGTTAATGATGATTTAGTATTTTAATTTAATTCTGACACTTCTTGTCTGAGTTTAACTTTGAAGATTTAAAAACACTGAGTATTTTATGTACGCAAAATGTACATATTGTTAAATAAAAAATTCCAGTTTCCAAAGTTTAAAATTATTTTTCGATTAATTATTAGGTAATGCCTTGTTGCGTCGTTTGGTACGTATTGGTGTCTTGGATGAATCCCGCATGAAGCTCGATTACGTTTTGGGCTTGAAAATCGAAGATTTCTTGGAACGCCGTTTGCAAACCCAAGTCTTCAAATTGGGATTGGCTAAATCCATCCATCATGCTCGTGTCTTGATCCGTCAACGTCACATTCGGTAAATATCTGCTGTAGATAAAGCTACAAGCTTTTGGATTGAAAATTACACAACGTATATATTGAAATGATAAATTGTTCAGTAAGACCACTTGGGAGTCGAACAAATTACCCTGAGTATTATAAGGAGGTAGGGGGTTTTTTGTACCGGCTCTCAACGTCTTTTGGTATTGGTTAAATATTCCATAAAAAACACATGTATTGTGTTAGGAAAAAAAACCAATTTAGTTTAGGTCCAGCCTAAACATAATACCGAGTAAGTTGGCATATCGACTGATAAGCAATAAACTGAACCGCAAGTGTTACTCTTAATGAGACCTCCTTTTTGTTATGTTTACTTTTGATATTCTATTTACTGATTGTCCATTTCTATTTTTATTTTTTTTTTTTATTTTATAGTGTCCGCAAACAGGTTGTTAACATTCCTTCCTTTGTGGTCCGTTTGGATTCCCAGAAACACATTGATTTCTCTTTGAAATCTCCCTTCGGTGGTGGCCGCCCTGGTCGCGTGAAGAGGAAGAACTTGAAGAAGAACACTGGTGGTGGTGCTGCCGCCGAAGAAGAAGAGGATTAAACTATCAACTTTTATTCCTCGTCGTCGTTATTTTTCTTAAGGATTTAGAAAGTTTTTGTGTCCATGTTTGTTTGAAAATGTGGATGTAAATTATGGAAAAATAAAAATAGATTTTTTTAATTTTTGAAATTAATTATTTTGTTTTTTATTTATTTATTTATTTATTTTATTTTTAGTATTTAAGAACATAATACAATTATGATATTAAATAGGCGCTAACAGCTATGGTTTTATACCTAAGTTATATGAAAAACATTTTTTAGCATGAGCTTGTTTTAGGAGGATGTCTTCAACCAATAGAAGGTAGCACTTTTATACATATACAATCATTTCAATGGCTACAAAGTGCACACACAACCAGTTAAAAATAAAAATGTTTGATTCTTTTCGTCAATAAAATCGCAATTGCTAATATACTTATTCGTGACCAAAGAAGAGTGGATGGTGACTATTCACCGATGAATCTTGCAGTCTATAATCGCGTTAATTACCTCAAAATAAAACGCTGGGTATCCAATCGTTAAAAGGGTAATAGGAAGTACTTCGAACGTACATATGTCCTTTAAAATAACTGTTGAGTTGATAATCTAATAGGTCCTGTATATATTTCAAAAATGCTTCAAATAAAGACATGATTGAAATCAAGCTCATTTAAGCTTTAGCATTATTCAGTAAAATTAATAATAAATACTTCATATTTTTGAATTTCGGATTCAAAAAGAAGAAAATAGACCAATGACAAAACTAGAAGTTTGAATGATTTTGGATCCAATTAACAAAATCTATTTAAATTCAATAAAAGTTTTGCAATAGTTTTTATTACAAATTAATACAAGGCTCCATATTTGAGATTTATCGAAATTTTAATTGAATTTTTATAAGTTTTATTTTTCGTGATATATAACATGACCGCATTCAAAAGTTATTTTCTTCCCGAGACTGGCAGAAGGACCGCAACACGGTAACACTTCATTGACGTTAAAAAGTATACATTTTTATTTAAAATGCTCAACTACATAGAATACTTTCGCTTCAACTGCGACTGACAGCTACGCAACGCATAAATAATATTAACCCAGTCGTTGCATTATTTTGTTGTNNAAAATATGAAGACGATAAATTAAATTTTGTGCTCAGAGAAAAAAAATGAATTACAAATTAAAATATCCGACTCAATGAAAAAATATTAAAATAAGAATGTAACAGCCGATACAATGTACTATCCTAATTCGGTACTTCAAAATTAAACAATTTTCATCTTTGAAGTACTTCAGGCAGAAGTTTAACGTATTGATTTGGTTCGGTTCCATATAAATGCATGTATTTTACTGTAGCTGTCGGTCGCAGTTGAAGCGAAAGTATTCTATGTAGTTGAGCCTTAACTGATGCAGTGAACTAAATTTCATCCTAAAATAATTTAGAAATTCTGTTGCTGTTTTAATTTTTCTCTCAAAATCGCTTGAATTCATAAAAGAAAAATGAAGTTAACATTACTGCCTGCAATGCAATTATATATTATCATGACACTTCCTTTATCCTAATATTCTAAACAACAAACATTATCAGTTATTTTCATTGACAGTTGCTTGCGGAATAAAAAAAGTTGCAACGAATGAAAAAAGCAAAAAAACCTTGAACTTCTTTTCATTTCTTTCTGTGTTTTCGATTTATGTTATTCGCTGGTTGGTGGTGGCTTTTGCCTGCATCTTTTGTTTCGTTTCGGCATTGAAAATTTGTTTGCAAAAAAAGATTTTTGGAAAATTAATTCAATTGCAGAAAAAAAGAAAACTTAAATAAAAATCTAATAAAATGCCAAAGGCAAATAAAGTGAATGTTAAGGAAAAAGTCGAGGACAATGTTTGCGATTTAAGTTTGTCCGAATTAAGGGAAATTCCAGTTAAAGAAATTGTAAGTATGAGAAATACAAACGAACAAACAGCCTTTTGGGCATAAATGCATTGTGAAAAAAAACAAGAGTATTATACAGATGGAATAATGGAAAAAAATGAAACCTTGTAACGAAAGTGAAAGTTCCATTATGAAAAGGACTTTTGTAGTAAAAGTTTTTAATTGTATTAAGAATAAAAGTGTATAACAAGAAATTACAATTGATTGTAAACGAATTCGAAAGTGATGAAATAATTCCATCTTCTGTTTAATGGAAACATTAGGAAACACACCCTTTTTTTTGCTAAATTTCTTTTAAACAGTGTCTGTATTAGAAATTTACCAGCTTGTGTATCCATCTATTTTTTAACCCTCAAACCATATATTCCTCATATACATACGCTAACACATCTTTAGGTGTTTGTTTGTTGTGTTGTGTTATGGGTCACACAACAACAACTTGCACTTGCAGTACAAAATGTGAAAGTAGTGTTGAGCTGTGTGCAATAAGGACAAAATGATACGTACTTTTATACAAAATATACGTAATATTTTTTGATATTTATAATGTAATTTCAGATTCCTTTCTGATGTTTTGTAATATACATCTAAACTAACTTTTATGCTTGAGATTATTTTTTTCTTCCTTTGGGAAGAGACCCTTATGAAAACAATGTGAATTTTTTTGAACACTCTGCAACCAAATTGGTGGTAGAATCACTATCAATCTTCCGCCGTATTATTTATCTTTCAGCCAACTGTTTCCCCTAACAAAGTGTTAAACTCTATTCCGGGAGAACATTTGTATGGGGGCTAGGCGAAATAATAGGCCGATCATGACCAAATAGGCTTCGACTTTGTACCAAAAAATCATATGTATCAAATTTCATAAAATTATCTCTAAAATTGCCACCTCTACTTTGCGCACAAACTTTACATAGACAGCCAGTCAACCAGACGGGCAGACGGAAGGACGGACATGGCTAAACCGACTCTAAAAGTGATTCTGATTCACAGTTTACATGTTGTACACGACAATATATGAAGGATTTTTTGAACCTTATATTTGAATATTTTCTCAAGTTTCGATTATTAAACTATATTTTTAATATTATTAAATTTCAAAGGATTTAGTATTTTGTGCCATATGATTTCTTTCACTAGGTCACTCCGAAAGCCCCAAATAAATATTTCTTGTGTACATAACATGCCGCATAAACATTCATTTGTGATACTTGCGGCTCGTTTGTGGAATTGTTTGCCTACACATTTACGTTCTTTTCCCATGCCTTGATAACGTTTAAGCATGAACTTCTTGAATTTTTAAATTTTACTATGGATTAGTTATTTCTTAATGGGATTTATTCCATGTTTTCTTAATTTTCTCTATATATTTCAATCTGTCGATGTTATGAATGTTATATTTAACATATTAATAGAAGTTTTTTCAACTACACCAGTATTGTCCTTACGGGTTACAGCAGAGGAGTTGGTAGGCTTCTGGCATGTCGCCATCCCCCTTATAACCTTTTGTTGTTTGTCAGATTTACTGGATGGTACATGATCAGCCTTGACTTTGGTAGATTTTGGTTTGCCTGCTGTGAGCTGCTGTTCCATAAGGGTCGCAGGTGTAGCAGGTTCACCACTACCGTCCCTACTACCTCAGGCTGGGATCGATTAGCATGTAGACTTTCATTCTGTGCCCTTACGGGACACCTCTGGAGTACGGTTTGCACCCACATCTGATCCTTCAGAATAAGACATTCCCAAGGAGTCACAGACAGGCCTGTAGATCCATACTTATATATTTATAACTTTAGCTATATTTAACTTATGTATACATCCTTTTGTTATTTTAATATTTAGTTTTTATACAATCATGTTTACTTCATAGTTATATGTAAATGCTGGTAATATTTTTATTGGCCAATAGGCCAAAATATGTATGCACACTATATAGTGAAGTTAGTAATGACTTCCTTACCATCTTCAAATGCATTAAGTGTAATATTCGGCGTAAGCGGATCTATAACCAACTATTGGGAAGGAAAATAGAAGGATTTGTTTAAGTAGGTAGGTAGGTTGGTAGGTAGAGTAGGTTGTAAAAGTACTCGGAAAAGTTACTGTACATCCACTCGGAGACCTAGATGTCCATTGTGAGTACCTTCGAAGGAACATAGAATAGTAGTATTTGGAGTAGAAATAAGAATAATGGGCATAGAATAATAAAGTGTTAGTGAAAATAGGAAATAGAAATATGAAATAGAAAAGATATTAGAAAGTTGACACCAAGAAAAGAGCAGAGAATAAGAGACTAAAAAAACTTAGGATAGAAAAAATATTACCGCCCAAGTTCATTCGCCGCAAGTCAATGGCACCCTTTTAGCCAGCCTATTCCCATGACGAATCCTATCAAGCTGCTCATATCAATTTTTGATATGCTAACCAATTCGTCGATGAGTCTAGGCGCCTAGGCCGTTGTAGACATGGACAGTGACATAAAATATGTTCCACCGTCTCTATTTCCTCATTATCTTCGCACATCCTGTCCCTATAGGACAATAACCTGAAATAAAAGCCAATAGATAGTCTAACACTGTTACTTGCAGCACCATCCAAAACTGAGCCGTTCCTAGCCAACTCATCTCATTTACCTCATTGCCCATTATCACGCAATGACCCGGTACCCAGCAGAGACTAATACGATAATTACTCATCAATCCCTTAAGAGCCTTTTTACAGCACTAACTAACCTTGACTTGACAAAATGTCTCTTCAGGGACTTTAAGGCCGCTTGGCTATCCACATACACAGTTACTTACGATTTATTTAATTTTGTCCTTAAATTTTATGCTTTAGTACAAATTTTTCATTAAGCGTTTTCATTTTAGGGAGTGAATTTTGGTTTTTTTCCTGGTGTTTCAGTCATTGGGACCAGAAAAGCAATTCTATCCTTTACATATATATATTAGGCCGGAAGTTCATTCCACAATTCCCTAATGTAAAATCAGATCAGAATGAGAAAGTCAGATAACAATACGCAGCTATCCCATACTAAACCAGTTATGCTTAATTGTACAGGAATTATAAATGTTTTTTTTTTTTTTTGTTATTATAAAATTCCGGTGCAGATAAAAATTTTTAATGCGTAAGCGAAAATATAGTTAAGAAAGTACCAAAAATTATCCCCCATAATTGAGCTTCCCTATAGTAAACGAAAGAGTTCTGTGGTTTGCCCTCAATAAATAAATCTTGCACTTTCTCATGTTTTTTTTTCAATTCTCTTCTGTTTACTTTTTCTGTTCTGCTTGTTTATCTGGTTGAATGCATTAAATAACGGTTTATGCATTTTCTTTTTATGTATGTGTGTGTGTGTGTTTGAATGCAGGATTATCATTATTCCTATGAGTTTAAAACAGGGTTGTTTGTATGCGGTTTTATTTAAATTTTTGGCAACTTTTTTTCTTGTATATTGATATACAACTTTTTTTGTTTGTTCTTTACAGGCTTCCTTTAAAAGAGTGAATGTATTGGATTTATCTAGCAATCGTTTGATGTCTTTAGGTGTAAGTATACTTTATTTATTGGATTTTTTTTGTTTGGAAATTAAAAAAACTCTTTGTTTTATTGCAGAAAAACTTTTGCACTCTAACACGTTTGGTTAAATTGGATTTAAGTAAAAATCAAATCAAATTTTTACCTGAGGACTTTGGTCTCTTAAGAAATCTTAGACATTTGGATTTGTATAACAATCAATTGGAACATTTGCCTTTAAGTTTTGGTGAATTAACAAATTTAAGATATTTAGATCTTAAAGGTAATCCCTTGACACCAGCTTTGGCAAAGATAGTAGGCATTTGTACAACCACAAAAGATTGTCAAGATTCAGCTAAAAGAACAGTAAGATTTAACTTTTTTCATTATAATTATTATATTTCTTGGTATAATTTTGTATTTTCTTTATTAAAGGTTAAATTTATGTCCGTAATGCAAGTGGAGGCTATAAAAGCCAAAGAACAATATAAACAAGAAATACTACAAAATCAAGCAGCACGTTCGTCACAAGAGGAAATTGAAAATTCCGATAAATCTCAAGATTTGCAACAAAAATCAAAGAAATCTAAAAAATCAAAATCCAAAAAGAAATCAAACAACAATCAAGAGACGACCACAGTCAATACAGTACAATTATCCGCTGATGATAATATCACCATAGCAAAGACAAATAAGAATAAAAAATCTGCCAATGGTGCGTTAAAATCATCAAATAAACCCCAACCAACTTCAACAGCTCTAACGTCCTTGATAATCTTTTTAATGATGGTGGCATTAAATGTCGTTTTAATTTACATGATAATGTTTAAAAATCCTGAAATTGCTGAAAAAATTGTTGAATCAATACCACATCAATATCGTGATTGGATTTTAACTAAAACTGAAATCTTTCGTTTACGTGTTACCGATTGGATTTCTGAATTTCGTACACCCCCAGAAGAACACTGACGGTTCATCTATTTGAAGCCATAAGTTGCTAAACATATTAATTGAGTTTAAAAATCAAATAAAAAATTTTAAACTTTGATTAATACTGGCTTCAAATAGATATTAGTATATGATAACATTTGGATATTAAAAAAAAATTAAATCAAAACATTTTTTTGTTTAGTTTGGAAAAGAAAGTAGAAGAGAAATATTTTGTTTTTTTTTTTTAGGAGCAGCATATCGTTGTTAAAAAAGTAAGAGGTGAAATAATTGATACGACTCCTTGCATTTTAATTGACGTTATACTTACGTATATATAACCAAAGAAATTAAAACAATTTCAAAATTTTATATTTGTATACATATTTAGAACATAAAATTCATATACTGCCATTAATATAATGTCTAACGATCTATATTTATTTAATCTTAACTATCATTATTATAAACATTATTAACTTGATATAAATAATTATTACGTTCAACGTCCATGTCCAATAAAAAAAAATGAAACATCAACAAAAAGTTAACAAAACAATTCTATATTAGACAAAATACAAATACAAAATATTTATATACTTACAACAACCATACAAAAGAAAAAAAATTAACTTATAAAAATTTGTTCTTTTTCAAACTTAAAGTTAAATTTCTATATAACAATTACTATGATTATTATTTTTTGAAATATTATTTTTAATACACTATTTATATATTTTTTTTTTAAACAGCAATAGCCAGAGAAACAGAAACCACAGTAACAATTCAATGTTCCATACCACATCATTAAATACTAAATAGTTACAAAATAAATAAATAAATAAAATCAATCAATCAATCAACTACCTTTAATTGAAATATAAAAGAAATAAACACATAAACCATATTTTTTTTCAATATATTTTACAGCATTTTAAAACAAGCTTCTTAAAGTGTTATACTTAAAGTATAAAACTTATCAATAAACTATATACTAAATAATTACATACATACATACACTCACTCACTACCTATTAACAATAAATCGAATAGAAATAAAAATACAAAATAAAATAAAACCTCAACTCAATAAATCTGCAAGCAATAGTTGAAAGTTCAATATACAAATATTAAAAAAAAAAAAAGAAATAATGAAACAAACAAACAAACAAATAAACAAAATAATCAATTGTACTCACAGAGTTTTTAATTTGTTAAATTTTTCATTAAAAACCTACTCGCAGTTAATTTATGTATTTCAAACATTTTTTTTGTAATTACTTTGTTTAATATTTGTTTTTGTCTCTTTATCACAGTTTAATAGTTTTGTTTATTTTTTGCTTAAAAGAATTCTTTAAGAATTTTTTGTGATGTGTTAACCTTAAGTTGAATTCAATACAAATATATTTATATTTTTCATATAATTAATATATATCTTATTTCTTATCTTAGTAGTTCGTTCTTACATTAAAATCAGTAAATAAAAAAATATATATTTTATGCATTTTTTATAAATTATATACTTTATCTTAATTAAAATTAGAGAAAAAAACATTTGTATAACATCTTTTTTAAATTTTTATAACATAAATTTAAGTTTAATAATTAAAACTATAATTTCATACATAAACACTTTTTCAACTTGATCGTAAGGAATATGACGACTAAATAAAGTTTTTTTTTTTGAAATGAAACAATTATTAAGTTTCTTTTTATACCCTACATCACCATAGGTGGTTGGGTTGTAATGCTTTTGTGCTGATGTTTGTAACACATAAAACCTTAAAGTTTATCATTCGACTATGATGGAACTGGATGTGGCGTATTTTGCAGTCAAACGTATTTGGAGACCTTTTATCGTTTAAGAACAGATTGTAGTATCTTCCAAGCCGAAAGATACTATAATCGCCAGTGTTTGGAGAGTTTACTCTGGTAGCCTTCCTGGATATAGAGGGTGCTTTCAACAATTGATAATAACACCTGCAGTTTGATAGGCAAACTGCTGAGTAATAGGCATATTCGCGCTGATATTGGCCACACTAGAGTGGAAAGGATGACTAATAGAGGTACTGCTCAAGGCGGAGTCTTATCACCGCTCCTATGGAATATCACAATCAACGCTCTATTATGTAGGTTAGATAATATGAGGATTAAGACGGTCGCCTATAGCGACGACGTCGCGCCGTCAGTATCTGGGTAACATCTCGACACTGTTTCTAACTGTCTAGAATCTGCTCTGAAGTACCTTAGCGACTGGAGTATAACATGCGGACTAGGAGTGAATCCTGCCAAGACGGAGCTAGTTCTCTTCACAAGGAAGTATAAAACGATTGAGTTTAACCCTCCGAAATTAAATGGGATCTCCCTGAAGATCTGTGATAGGGCCACATACTTGGGTATTATACTCGATAGGAAACTATCATGGAGACCTAATATCCAATCGAGGGCTGTAAAGGCCATTATGGCTGTTTACACCTGTAAGAGGGCCATAGGAACTTCCTGGGGGATAAATCCAAGGACTATGAGATGGATCTTCGAGGCGGTGGTCAAACCTATACTCCTGTATGGAGCTATTGTCTGGTGACAAGCGATGGATAAGGATATCTATCGTAAAGTCTTTGCAAAAGTCGATGGCCATTCTAATTACGGGTGCGCAGCATATGACGCCGACTAAAGCTCTTTTCACACTCTTACATTGGTTGTCTGTTGACCTGTTGTTCAGGCAGGCTGCTTCCAATTTTGCAATAAGGTTGAATGCAGGATGTCCATGGGGTAGGTGGGACTATGGTCATTCTCGTATTCTTGGCTTCTCAACGAGCGGCCAATCACAGATCGATTATTCGCATACCGGGACCATTCTTTGATTACATTATCCGCCATATCTGACCTACGCTTCGGACGCATTCATTATCAACTGCCTGGGTCCTGAGATTTTTACCCGACGCCTCCGAGAAGATTGAATAGTTCGGATTGGCTTCTATGCTCTGAGGAATTGCTCTAAAGGTCTGTTCTACTTCTGACATGTTCGTAGTGTCCTTCAAGTGGAAATTTCGCAATAATAACGGGCCCTCAGCAACTGGTGAAGTATCAGAAGATATCGGAGATATTTGATATATTTTACTGACAGCAAGTGCATTTAGATCTGGCATAAGCCGGCGTTCTGTCTATACGATCTTTGTTAAACACCTCAATGCCGGGTATTCTTCACGATCCGATAGCGATACGTCGTCCAAGTGCGTTAAGTAAATTTGCGGATTCCTGGAGCATCGGTTGTGCTGGGAATATTTTGCTGCTCGCAGCCAACCGGGTTGACTCAATGAAGAGTCTATGATCATCTGAAGGTCTCCCAGTAGGATGTAGGCCTCTATTTTACAGCGCACTTACTAGTTTGCTCAGACGACGATGAGACAAACGAACCCACATGTTCCGCAGCTCAATAACTCTATGGCCTACCTATGATATGGAGGACCAACTCCTTTACTCGCATCTAGGCGACAGTAAGACATGCTCGCTGTCCGGTAATACAGCGGCACTTGTATTTTAGGGGCCCTCATTGCCGCGTAGAAGGGTCTTCTGTTTTAAGACTTGTGTAGAAGCTCCATGATGTGACTGGAGGCGAATCGTCTCTCATCTACTCGTGCCCCGGCATTTCGATTTCGGAGGTCCTACTAAGGCTCTTCGACCTCTGGACCCGGTNNTGCATACCGAGACCATTCTTTGATGCACATTTCTCCGCCATTATTCCTGAACCTAACGCTTCGGACGCAATTCATTCAACTCCTGGGGCCCTGAAGATTTACACCGACGGCTCGAAAAAATTGAATAAGGTCGGATGTGGTTTCTATGTTGAGGAATATGATATAAAGGTCTGTTATAGACTTCCTGACATGAAGTATCACAAGATATCGAGAGATATTTGTATTTTTACTGACAGCAAAGCTGCCATTAAATCTGTAACGGGAGTCTATACGACCCTGTTTGGCTGACTCGGTTAGACTCTCAATGAAGAGCCTATTGATCATCTGATAGGTATCCCAGTAAAGAAATGTAAGACTCTATTTTACAAGGAATTACTAGGTATTGCTCAGACGAGATGGGACAACGAACCCATGGAGAAAAAAATATATATTAATATTCTCCTGGAAATGTATAGGACACAAGTGAGAATGGTAATTAATCTTATTACTGGTCACAATACTCTTGGTAAGCTATGGTAAGATTACGAATTAAAGAAGATGATACTTGTAGGTGGTGTGGGGAAGCTGTCGAAGACAGCTATCACTTTTTATGTGAATGACCTGCCCTATACAATAGGCGATTTAATGCTTTTGTATCTTTTTTCTTTCAGAGGCTGACTGATATCAGAGGTACAAATCCTTGGATTTTCCTTGAATATAAAAAGGCAAAGAAATGGAAAGCGTAGATTGCACTACAACTTGAAGAAGAGGAGTATAGTTTTTAAGGAATCATAATGGACCACCTTGGTCTCTATGAGCACCGACTTTGAAATAGTCGGTGTCATCCTTACAACCTAACCTAACAATTATTTTCGTAAATAATTATGTATATATTGTATTTTTTCTATAAGGGTCTGAAGGAAAATTTTTGTTCCGTGGACTTAAATAAATAAAATATAAAAATATTAAATGTTATTTTGTTGTTGTATTTTGTTGACGCTTATTTCTTAAAAAAACGCAATTTTTCATGGAAATATCAATAAAATAATATAACACAACACATAATAAAATTAATTTAAAAAAAATTAAAACCATTAAATTTTGATAACATTCCTCAACGAAAACCAAAAAGAGTGAGATTTATTATAATAAAATTTTATCTATGTGTTTCCATATATACTGATATAAAACAAAATTGGAGTAGAAAAATCTCTCGTGTAGACTCTACGTAAATATTATTGATCTTCATGTGCAACATCTGTTAAAATAAACTCAAATTAATATTAAGCAAACTAGAAACGAATTCATTGAGTACAAGTAACTAATATCTATTTGTTAGAGCAAAAAACCTGAGCGCTCAATTTGCAAAGCCCATAAAAACAACTACATATAGAATTTTTTAATTCAAAGTGTATACACAAGATGAATGAATACAGTGAGAGTTAATCATTACTAGAGATAACATCAACGACAATTGTTTAATGGAAAATAAATTTTTAATTATATTATTTATAACATTATGTGTCAAATTAACGTATTCTACCGAAATTCAAACAAAATATGAACCTAAATGGGAAAGTCTAGATAAACGACCACTTCCTAAATGGTATGATGAAGCTAAAGTTGGAATATTTATACATTGGGGTGTGTATTCAGTGCCCAGTATGGGTTCCGAATGGTTTTGGACAGATTGGAAAAGTAAGTTTGAATATAATACAATTTATAATAAATTTGTTTATTTTTTTTTTTTTTTGTTTTTTTTACTTATTTTTTAGACTTGAAATATAAAAATTATGTAGAGTTTATGGAGAATAATTATAAGCCCGGCTTTTCTTATCAAGATTTTGCTCATGAATTTACTGCTGAGCTGTTTAATGCCACTCAATGGTCTCTATTGTTTAAAGATAGTGGGGCAAAGTGAGTAGAAATAATTTTTGTTTATTAAATAAATAAAAGTATATAATTTTGTTATTTTATGTGTTCGTTTTAAAACGTTTCGAACTCATATGAAACATTAAATTCACAAAAATTAAAAACAACCAAAAAAGGAAAATAATAATAGTTATAGGTACATAAAAAATAGTACATACTACACGCTAATTTATTGCATTTAATACAAAAGTTATGATTTATTAAATGAAAAGCTCGGTTAATCAGAAAAATCGATATTAAAGTCGTATATCCATAGCCCCAGGTCATTTTAATGGAGTTTATTTTCACTACTTCCAAAGTATCAATAGATATATATTTTCGGGTTCTTAAAAAGTAATAAAAACAACATCCAAAGATGTAATTAAAAATGTATTTAGAAGTCCTTTTTTTCAAATATTTGTTACGAAAAATTAATTTTATTAAAAAATTTATTAGTTTATAAATAAATTCCATTAAATTTTCCTGCAGCGATAAAAAGAAAAATCCCAAGAATCAGACTACAAATTCATTAAATAGGTATCATAAAACATCTTCCTATGACAAGCCTGGATCACATGTTCAGGATTTTATTGACTTCTTTGGATGTTATTTTTTTTTGCTGTAGGGTGAAGAGTTTTATAGTTATAACAAAAATTCGACTTTCGAATAGTTGACAAATACTTGAAAATTCTATATCTATCTATATACAGTTAAGGACAAAACTATTTGTACACTCATATATTTCGTATACCTTCAATAGTT
>MINK01173105.1:0-16259 GCA_001735545.1 Phormia regina
TAGTATGTTTTTATTTTCCACTTAATACAAATATAGGTCCATAATTGGCTCCTTCCCGAGTTTTGGTACACATAGGCAATGGTGTAGGGTATCATATGGTCGATCTTGACCGACTATACCTTCTTCTCTCGTTTTTAATGTTTCTGAAATTTAGAGATCACTAGAATTATAATATTTTTTCAGTGCGATTTGTTTTCAATATTCATATTTATATTGCAATATTTGATTCAATCTCATTAATTTGTCGAGAACTAAGAAGAACTTTATGACCACATATGTCGCTAAAATAGTTTTTCGAAGTAAAATTTTAATTTCAATAAAAAGCTTTAAATTAATAAAAAAAAATTAACTAAAGATGTATGAATAACCTAAAATATCACTAAAAATTTGAAGTCACCCAAAAATCAAAAATATAAAATTTTCTAAAAATTTCAAAGAAAATTAACTTAAAATACTCAACCACAAGGTTTCAGTAAAAATTCCAATTTTTTTAAAAAAAAAACTAAATAAAAAAATTCAAAATCGCAAATAATGATTTATAAATTGAAAAAATCACATAAAAATTTAAAATTATAAAATAAAACATTGACCAAAAATAAAAACCTCACTAAAGATTCAACTTTATTCAAAATTTCATTAGAAAAAAGTAAATTAAATAATAAATTAATAAAAAATTCAACAAGAACTTAAAGCTTTACTTTATTATATTATGATCTGTTAATATTTGGAACCAGCATTATGCGATACAAATTTATTATTATAGCAGAACCATTTATGGTTAGTTGCACACTAAAGTGTTAGTTCATATGCAAAATTCACCTTTTCATATATTTATTTAATGATTTAAAACAATCGATAATAATGTATTCGGCTTGGCCGATCTGTATACCTACGGTAAAGTGCGTTGACCACTCCCAATTTTTGTTTCCGTATTTTCATTGATCCTCGAACTATCTATGACACATTTCGTTGCCGTACATGAAAATTATGAACGGATATCTTATGTTTCCAGTATTTGGTTCATATATTTTTTTTTTAATTTTGTCCACTTTCAATACAAAACAAACCGTATATAGGATAAATATCGGAGTATTCCGGTTCGAGTCTTATCCTACTTTCAACGGATAGAAAGACGGATGGACAGGCATAACTAGTTTGACTCAGAATCTAACCAGGATCTTTATGGAGTCTTAAATGAATTTGCTTTTTAACATGTTACATTTTGACATTGGATACACGCAGAGAAAAAACATGGTTACAGCACGATCATCACTACTATTCAATGATTATATAGCCGTTTTCTCATTGATTTAAATATACTGTGTTCATGATANNCATAGTATGTTGCTCTTAGTTTATGGTCACCCGAACCATATTTTTTCTCTGCGTGTATACAAATAGATGATGTAACTAAACAAAAATTATTATAAATATGTCATCGAATAAAGAAATTTTAACCAATTTATATTATTATTATTATATTTTTTTAAGAAAATTGTTTTTTTTGCGAACTTTATAATATTGTTAACTGTATAATTAAAGTTAAACCAAGATAAGACCTGGAAAAGTTTAAAAGAATTTAAATAACTTTTTTAAACACATTATCTTTTATCTCTCACAAAATTTTAATTATTTTATCTACAAATTTATATCGAGACAAATCTGCTGCAATTATTTTTTATACAATAAAATTTAAAATATTTCTTTTTCAATAAATTTCTTATTCCCGAAAACTATTGTTTGTTAAGAAAATATTTTTTTTTTTTTAAGAATAAATATTAGAACAAAAACTTTCACTATTTAGTATATTTATTTTGAGAGTTAAATTTAAAAAAAAAATAATCAAAATATTAACAATTCATAAATATAAATATTTTCGCATAAAATCACCTCTAAAATTGGTACAATTTTCCAACAAAATAAAACAATAACAAAAATAAAAATAAAACAAACAAAAAATACAAGAGAAAAATACTATATAATTGTATTATTATTATTATAATTTTTTTGTATTAATAATGGTATTTCATCACCAACAAAAACAAGTCCAAAAGAACAACAAAAATGATTTTTCAGAATTTTGCCGCTAAAATTTAATTTTGTAGAGATGATGCTGTCCGTTAATGACGTTTATATCTGTCCGTTTGGTTTTTGTATTTGAAGGCTTTGAAAAGATTAAAATATACACTCATACATACATACATACATACATACATAGAGATATGAATAAATGCACAGTGGTATAAAATATTTAAAAATTATAATTTTTATTAGCTGGAAGATAAAACATGATGTGTATGCGTAGAACTGAGAATTATTAGCCAACAAAAAAATTTAAATAAATCAGAGTATTTAAAGTGTGTTTTCATAAAAACCAATAAATAATTATTTTTATGCAATTTTCTTTAGAAATAATTTTATTTATGATGGCATTCTTTTACTTTTCTTTTAAAATAGAAAATATACTAAATAATATAAGAAATTAACATGGGCGGCAATAGAATTTCGCATTCATGTTGGCGCGGGTGGGTGTGTTTACGTTAAGGTTGACATTGAAATACGCTTCTTCATCTAACAGCACGATCACTAATCGTTCGCATTCTAACATTGTGTTTATATTTTTCTTTTCTTTTGTTTTTTTTTTTTCAATGTTTAATTTTTATTTTCTTTCCTTCTAGAATTGTAACAATTTCTTTTAAACATTTCTGTTTATATACATATTGCTAGATGTGTAGTATATGTGTATGATTGTATATTTATGTGTTAAATTTGAAAAATTCAAGAGACACTTTCATTAAGAACTCTATCATTCAGACAGATTGAACAATTTGAAAATCGTCTAGCAGACAATCAGCACAATAAGCAACATAAAAATTATATAAAAAATAAACAAACACCTACAAATATGGCTAATCCGAAGGCACCATGGCCCGTACGCAAGGGTATTTTTCGATCAAGTGGTCAATCAGATTTTATACCCACAAGATCACCAAGTCCCATAGTAGAAATGCCACTTTCTCCACCTCCGGTGGCTAATCACACGCGAGCGTCTTCCTTAAGTCGTTTTGATAATAATTGTCCCTTGTCTCCGCCGCCTCAGCCTATACAAGTTATTCAGGGTCCTCCTGGACCCCTAATGACAAATTCCGGTTCCGTGACCAGTAGTAGTGCCAAAAGTGCTCATTCATCTTCTTCGTCATCTTCAAAAACTGCCACAGCATCTTCGAAATCTTCACAATCTTCGTCGTGTTCTTCTTCTGCCCAAAATAAAATGTCCCAAGCGTCCGCCGCCGCTGCCTCATCATCATCATCATCCTCATCAGCGCGTATGTCTGCTGCTTCTGCCAGCAGTGCCTCGTCGCGTTCAGTACGTAAAAATTCTTTACCCCCCAATCTACAGCAATACAGTTCTTCCTCCTCCTCCTCACAACAACAACAACAGTCATCTGCCACACTGACAAATACCGCCTCCAATAGTACACAAAATCTAAGTAATAAACACAACAATCATCATCCACAACCCAGTTCTTTAAGATCTTCACCAGTTAATTTAAAAAATATACGACAAATTCCTATAGAAGTTGAGCAAAATAAGGTTAGAATGAACAAAGTAAAAAAATGGATATGGGAGAGAGTTGTGTGATAAATGTGGAGGGGAATTAATTGGGATATTAAATTCTTCTCTATTTGTCATTATTAGATGTTTAAATACTACTTTTTTCGGAATTTATTAACTTATCTTGGAAATTAATATGTTCAAAATTGCTACTTTTTTTGCGAAATTGTACTTTTAGTACTTTTTTTGAACTATGATTTAATACATTTTCTAGTGGACACTTTTTAGTTAGAATATTTTTTTATATTAAGTACTTGTTTAAAAAAATTTCAAAATTGTTTCAGAAAATTAATGCTTTTTTTTCGTTTTTGAAATATTTTTTGTTTTCTAAATTACTTTCTGAAATAATTTTTATTCGGTACTTTCTGGTAAATGGTACTTATTTATATTTTTTAAATTCGTACTTATCTTAAATAAAGTACTTTGAGTACTCTTTGAAACATTTTTCTTTTTTGTATATTTAAATTGGTACTTATTCTATTCTTTATTGGTACTTTTTTTCAAAACTGTCGCTTTTTAGAAAAGTAACTCTGGAACTGGAACAATTTTAGAAAAGCCCTATTTGAGTTTAATTGAGCGACGAGTAAGATCGAATACTAAGAAACGTATACAACAGATTTTAAATAGGTTCGTAGTATGGATCTTTAGACTAAGACCCATACATCACTACTCAAATATCTTTCAGAAGGTTAAATTTAAATTTATTCTATTTTGAACTTTGGTTTGAATGTATTTCTTAAAACTGTTTTTTTTTTATTTTTTTATTGGTAAACAAAGGATGTACGTCTGAAAGTTTCCCAGATAAAAAAAGAATCAGAAAAAAAATAGACCGATCTTATATTAAGATTAAAATAAAGCCAAGCGATAACTTAAAATACATATTAATCAGAAGCTTTGTTTGTAAGTAAAATTTTAAGCTAAAGATTGGTCCAATTTAGGGATTTTCATTTATTTAGCTAAGAACAGGAAAATTTAAATCCAGATAAATCTTAAAAACTCTTAACAATTTAAGTTCTAACTTAAACATTTTTAATATAAATAAATATTATTTATAGTGAACGGCATTATACACCCTCCACTACAAAATTTCTTCTCAGTCATAGACTCAATAAATTTCTTCTCACATTTATCACATTTAGCCCATTTACCCACCCAAAAAAAAAAAAAAACAAACAAAGATCTCTAAATGTAATTCAAATAACAGACCTTTTTTTGTAATAAAACCCTTAAAAAACATTACTCCCAAAAATATTCTTTTTGACTGTACTAACATCTCTTTTCTATATATTCTCCAAACCATTGCAGGAAGCTCTCTCTTTACGTGCCGGAGATGTTACCCAACAGGCCAGCAATAATGTAGCCGCCGCAAGTATTAAAGTTCAAAGTGATACATTTTCGGCGGACAAAAAAGCCATCTCTCAATCGCAACAATCACAGACAATGACCTCAAATGGCATTATCAGCCAAGAGAAACATGTCTCCTCTGCAGCCCAGGCCAACTACAGTATGACTAGCAAAGGAGTCTCTAGTTCTGGCGGCAGTACAATGATCTCTTCCTCCTCACAAATGTCCACCACAAATGGTAATCTTTTTAAATTGGCCGATTTCCGCCTAGACGATCTAATGCAATTGAGTGCGTCTAGCGGTCAAAAGGATATAGAACAGGCCATTAATAAGTACTCCAATATGTTGACCTCATGCGTTAATTCGCTGCAAGAAAAGAAAGCCACCTCCGATGAAACTTTATATTTGGATAAAATCAATGAAGTAATACGAAGAGCCTGGGCTGTACCTACCCATGGTCATGAGTTGGGTTATAGTTTGTGTAATTCTCTGCGCAATAGTGGTGGTTTAGATTTGCTCATGCGTAATTGTGTCCAGGGAGATATGCAAATAAAATTCTCTTCGGCCAAATTACTCGAACAATGTTTAACAACCGAAAATCGTACTCATGTAGTGGATAATGGTTTGGATAAGGTGGTGAATGTGGCCTGTGTTTGTACCAAAAAGCAAAGTACCGAACATTCAAGAGTTGGTACTGGCATATTGGAACACTTGTTCAAACATTCAGAGGGCACATGTTCGGATGTTATTAAACTGGGTGGCTTAGATGCAGTGCTATTCGAATGTCGTACCAGTGATGTAGAGACTTTGAGACATTGTGCTAGTGCCTTGGCTAATTTGTCTTTGTATGGTGGAGCTGAGAACCAGGAAGCCATGATTTTACGCAAAGTACCCATGTGGTTATTCCCTCTGGCCTTCCATAATGATGACAATATTAAGTATTATGCCTGCTTGGCCATTGCTGTTCTAGTCGCCAATAAGGAAATTGAAGCAGAAGTATTGAAATCTGGCTGCTTGGATTTGGTAGAGCCTTTTGTCACCTCCCATGATCCCTCGGAGTTTGCCAAATCAAATTTAGCCCATGCTCATGGTCAAAGTAAACATTGGCTACAACGTCTGGTGCCTGTATTGAGTTCAAATCGTGAAGAAGCCCGCAGTTTGGCAGCTTTCCATTTCTGCATGGAGGCTGGCATTAAGCGGGAACAAGGAAATACCGAAATCTTTCGGGAAATAGGAGCCATTGAGGCTCTCAAAACAGTAGCCAGCTGTCCAAATGCAATAGCCTCGAAATTTGCCGCTCAAGCCTTACGACTCATAGGCGAAACTGTACCCCATAAATTATCCCAACAAGTACCCCTGTGGTCCGTGGAAGATGTCCAAGAGTGGGTTAAACAAATCGGTTTTGGACAATTCGTTAAGCAATTCGAAGAATCCCAAGTTGATGGTGATCTATTGCTTAAGCTCAACGAAAATAATTTACGTGATGATATTGGTATTTCAAATGGCATTTTGCTTAAACGTTTCGAACGTGAATTACAAAATCTCAAACGTATGGCTGATTATTCTTCAAAAGATACAGCTAAATTACATCATTTCCTATCGGAAATTGGTCCTGAATATTGTACCTATACCTACTCAATGGTTAATGCAGGCATAGATAAGAATTCGCTGCCACAACTTAATGAAGATATGTTGATACAAGAGTGTGGCATTAAGAACTCTATACATAGACTGCGCATTTTAAATGCGGTTAAGAGTTTGGAAAATACCATACTCTCCTCATCGGAAGATAGTATGGCTAAGACTTTGGATGTATTTGTTAGTTATAGACGTTCAAATGGTTCACAATTGGCCAGTTTACTTAAGGTGAGTTGTTGTTAATTTCAAATGGTGCAATGAGTTAGAGAACTAATTTTATTTCTTTTTCCTTTTTTGCTTTTAATATTAAAGGTCCATCTCCAATTACGTGGCTTCTCTGTGTTCATAGATGTTGAACGTTTAGAGGCTGGAAAATTTGACAATGGTTTGCTAAACAGTATTCGTCAAGCGAAAAATTTCGTTTTAGTATTAACACCAAATGCTCTCGAACGTTGTGTCGATGATAATGAATGTAAAGATTGGGTACATCGAGTAAGTATTTTTTTTTATTTGCAATGAAATTTCTGGAAAAGATGATTTCAATTTGTTTTTTATATTTTTAGGAAATTGTAGCCGCTTTAAATTCAAATTGTAATATTATACCCATTATTGATAGTCAATTTTTTTGGCCTGAACCCGAGAGATTACCTGAAGACATGCGTAGTGTATGTCATTTTAATGGTGTGACGTGGATACACGACTACCAAGACGCCTGCATCGATAAATTGGAGAGGTAAGTTTCCTTGTTAATGTATATACTTATATGTGAATGTGGGTTAATTATGTTCAAAAGGGATGCCAAGAGATTTCAAATTTATTTTGACTTGTCCGGTAAAGTCTTAAAATATTCAAAATATTATGAACGCTTCGAAAATGATTTTCGTTAGTAAAAATTTTTGTTTTAAACATTACAATTACTAAGGACATTTTAAGACCTTAGTCACTAGCACAATATCTCTCGATAAAAGTTGATTCCTGAGTTCACTCCAAACAAATGTAACTTTCACAGACTCGAAAAATAATTCTGACATAAAAAAAATAATAAAATTCTAATTCTATTATAAGAAACAAGATCATGAAGATCATAATTCTATTATAACAGAAGATCATGAGCACTTCTAAAATGATTGCAATGATTTACAGATGTGTGTTTTTGTCAGCAAATTTGTTCTTTCATTTTAAATCATCAATTACTGGTAAAATATCCGTCAATATTTTTCTTGAGAATTTGATTTCTGAAACAAAAGTAATTCAAAATTCCTTACAATTTCTACTTGTTTTGGAACAGGAAGAAATATCCATAATTGTTTAATGAATAAACCCGAAAAATTATTCTAATGAAAACAATTTGGAGATCTAAAATCGCAAGTTAAATTTAAGACAGAGAGAGAGAGAGACAGTCGGACGCACATTATAACATAACCATAAGACCAGAGATAAAAGTCCAATAGACATTTCCTAAGTTTTCTTATGAAATGAACACAAGAGTATTTGAGTATAAAATTCCCATTTCATATCATAACTGAAGGCCTGAGTCAATAGTCTAATAGCCATTAATATTTACTAAATTATTTTTTAAAATGAAATCCAGAGTAAATTTTTTTAATCAAATGTTATCCAATATTCCACAAAATGTTCTGTTTTCTAAGGGACTGAAATGGCTTAAAGAAGAAACTCGAAAAAGAAAGCAAGTTGAAGTGTTAAGTCTATTATCTAAAATAACTTTCCCTATAGCTTTTCTAAATGCTTAAAATATTGATTTTCCGAAAAAAAAATACGGAGAGAAAATATGGGCGTAACTCAAATGACTCTCAATTATTAAAAGTTGAATTCAGCAAACTGATGCCCTGAGTTAATAGTCCAATAGCCATTAAATATAAAATGGATTCTAAAGGAAATTTTAATGAATTGTAAGATAATATTCTTAAGTAAATTTTCCTTTTTATTTTTTTGCCGAAAATATCACGTTACTTTAAATGACCGCAAAATGATTTAAGCAGACAGACAGCAGGGCAGACATATTTTGTCGAAAAATTTCTAAATTTTCGTATAATTTTTTATTAAGACAATTTATCCAAAATCTGGTATATATTTTAATATTTAATCTTAGTTCACTTTAGCACAGTTTCTCTTCTAACATAATCTCTATAACAAAGGCATCCCATTTGAATTTTTCCCCAAAATGTTATTAATAATAAATGTTATTGTTTTGTATTTTTTTCTTTTCTAACAACTTAACTAACTAAAGAATAGTGACAAAAAGTCTTAGCAATCGTTCAACGGTATGAGAGGTAAAAATTCAGTATTTTTTACAAATCGATTCAAGGAATGAAAAAAAATATTAAACCTAAAAAACTCTTTAAAAACTGAGTCCTTTTCTTAAAAAAGTCCCTGAATCTCTTAAAAAAATAAAAGCAAAGCAAAAAAATACCGAATTTCTATTAAATTCTCAATACCCTTTTTCTCCAAAAATTTCCTCATTAACCTCATTTCCTATCTTTCCCTATTTTTCAGATTTATGCGCGGCGAAAAGAATATTGATCGCATTGCAGCTATGACACCCGGTACACCCGGTTCGTCGGTGAATTACCAAAGAATGCATAGTAATGATTCGGATTATAGTGTTGGTGGCAGCAATACAGGCAGTAATTGTGGCAGTGGCGGCAACGGTGGATCAACGAATGGCGGCGGACAAGGTGGGACACAAAATACGATCACACCCTCAAATACAGGACGATCCAGTGTTGATTGACTGGATTGTCCTCCTCTAATTAATCATATGAAAACAAATGATAAAATTACTTCGAATATTAATATTATTGATAAAGTTAGCAACAACTACAACAATAACAACAATAGCAATAAAAGTTGTTGTAATCATAGTAGCAATAGTAGTTCTAGTAGACATTTCTTGAAGACTCTCAATTCTCCCTCATCTATTCTAAAATCTAAATTAAAAACTAAATTATTAAATGGAGCAGTTGCAACGGCAGCCGCCAAACGTGCGGCTGTTTTTGGCAATAGTCTCCCTCCTAGTGGTAGTAGTTATTTTAGTAGTTATTTATCAAATCAAAATTCAAAAGCCCTTCAAATATTTACTGATAATAATAATTTAATTAATACTAATCACAAACTAGCAGCTAATCACCAGGCAAATAGATACCGGCAATCAGCATCACCGGCACGTCAACGTTTGACCACGGGCGGAGGCAGTTTATTAAGCAGTTCGGGCAAACTTGGCAGCACGGGTAGTCAGTTGAGTGTATTTGGCCGTAGCTCTAAACGTAATATGTTGCCTCCCTATCGTACTCATCAAACAGCTGTCAATAAACCATTACATATGGGTGGTTCTATGCAAAATGTTTCACCCTTGGCCTACAAGCCGCCCCGAAGAAGTTCAGCGGTGGGTATATGTAATGAAAATAAGGAAAAGTCGTCATCGAATTACAGAAGTCATAGTGTGGATGAGTTGCTGGATAATAGTGAAAGCACGGATAAGAAAATAGCTGAGGCGGCAGCTTTAGTTTCCGCAGGCAGCTTGGCTTTAACTAATGCCAGTTCGACTAGTACTCTACAACCCAACGAAGACTATATTAGTTCAGTAGGTTCTGTTAATGAGCTAGCCGCGAATCCAGTTCCTCGCCGTGAGAAAGCAGCAAATCTACCCCCCATTAATCCTCAACATCGCAAATCACGCAGTTTAGATCATTTCCTAGATGAACAGACTTTGGCGGCCATAGTAGTGCCACCTTCTCCCACAGAGGGTACTCAAAGTATGCAAAATCTTGCCACACCCATAACACCAGAACCCACACGTTCTAGTATTGCCAAAGCTCTTAATGGTTTACCTCAACGAGCTGCCTCTGTTAGAGATTCAAAATCTATCACACCCGATCGTGTTACAGCTTTACGTCAAAGCCCCTCCAATCGTCAGAGTCCTGAGGGTATCAGTTCTACCGAAGATGAACGCGAAGATAGTCAAAGTTTAAAATCGGTTAAAGCCTCCGCCCCTAAAAGTCAAACACGAGCAGCAGCCCATGTTCATCGAGGCAACAGTATGAGTAGCAATCGTATAAGTGGTAATGGAGATCAGGCAAATAGAGTATCGAAAACCACTTCCAACAGTTCTTTGGGTTCCAATAGCGGCAGCAATAGTCCGAACAATAAAACCATATTTAATCGAACAATGAAAAAAGTTCGATCGCTGATCAAAAAGTAAGCATCAAAAAAACAAAAAAACAATAAAACCCTAAACACAAAATATCTCTTACTCTCTCTATTTTAATCTAACTCTCTTATTCGCTCTCTATGTCTGTCTTTAAACACATTACATACTACATACTTACATGTTCAAATTTTTAAAATATTTTTGTTGGAACAAATTCCGAAAACATTTGAAATTAATTGAAAAAATAGAATTTATAAAAATGTGTGTTTCATGATCATCTCTTAAAAATGTATATTAGGTTATGACCGTGTTTACATGATTAATGGGTAAAAACACGACTTTAGTAGAGAGTTTTGTAATTAATTGATAAATTTTGTAATTAACACTGATTATTATATCTTAATCTTTTTAGTTTTAGTTAAAGATAAACAGTGTTTTTTTTTATATCTATACTATGATCTAGGCTATGGAAAAGACCTTAAGCTGGATTATAACATCGGCTATAGAATAGTCTATATATCAAAGTATAACATAGTATGTATGGTCGACTATAGCATAGACTATAAGCTATAATATGCTATAACCTATAATAGACTATAGCCTATAGCGAATACTTAATACTGGATAATAGACTGGGCTATAGACTCAATATATAGGTCTTCGGAAAATGTTAGATGATGAGATTTTTTTAACTACTATGTGTAGCAATACATAGTTCTCAGGGGCCGAGTTTCATTCGGCATTTTTACGTAAATAAAACGAACCTCAATAAATCGCACAATACGAAGTGAGCAAAATTAAAAAAAAAAAATAAGCGAAGAAATAATTGTATTGAAACTTTTTCACTTTCTCCTTGCGCCGGTGTTTGTTTTAAAACATTGATCGGTACCCATAACTGTAAGGTGGCCGAGTGCCGATTGACATTTATTCAATATATCTGTTTTAAAGCTAAAAAAATTCTTAGGAGTTGAACTACATACATTTGAAAGAGTTTTTATTTCGACATTTCTTTATTTTAATATTAAAATTGTGTGCCTTAATTGCTTAATAAATTTACAAAATAAAAGTCTTTTCAAATAAACAGAAAATAGTACAAAATAAGTGCCTAAAACCAGAAACGCTTAGTGTTTGCAATATTAAATAGAAATAGTTAGAATCTCGTTCAAAAAAACTCATAACTAACAACTAACATTTCCCTTTCAAACAGTTAACATCAGAGTCCTGACAGTCGATATTTTTTAAAAGCTATTGACTCTGAAAATATTCAGAGGTTTTAAATGACTTCAAATTTAATTGGTCCTATTATTTGATTAGTCTTTCACTTAAAGCATTCCATAACATCAAGCTTAAATTCATCTTTGCTTTCTCAAAACACTTTCACCCAACTCTTTCCACCACATAAACACACTCTTACTCCCTTACTCTCTTACTAAATAATGGTATATGGTTAAATGCTCTCTATCTCTTCTAACTCAACAACTGTTCGGCTTTAAAAAAAAATAACTGCTTTTTTCTCTTCAAAATTAAAAATATAAACAATCTTCCTACCCGAATAATAAAAAAAAAACCGAATAAATCTATTTGCCTTGTGATTAGTTTGAAATTAAATTTAAATCAGTTAAAAAAAAAAAGAGTTTTTGAATTTTTTTCCCACGAATTTCAAAACATTTATTAAAGTTAATTTTAAAACAAAAATAATCTATGACTGTTAAAAACAAAAACAAAAAAAAGAAAATTTATTACAAATTTCTTTAAAATTAAGTTTAAGTTTTTTTTTGTAAAGTTTTTAATATTATTTGTACCGTCCTAAAACAAAAATCATTAACAAAAATTAAGAAACAAATTAAGAAAAAAACAAAATTTATTTGTTTAGATTTTTTTATGATAATGTTAAAAATTTAAATTTATAAAAAAAAAGATTTCTGTATTTATTTCTCATAAAATCTTTTTAAAGAATCAATTTCTATTAACAATATTTTTTTAATTGTTTCTATTATTCTAAAAAAAAAAAAAATAATATATTTTTATGTAATTTTTTCAATAATTTCTTTATTTTTTTTTTTTATATAATTACTAATTGTAATTTAATATATAAAAACAACAAAACAAATTTTCTTTCATTAAAGAAAACTTAAACCTTAAATAAATTAATATTAATTAAAATAATGATTAAAACATAAATAAATAAAGAAAAAAAAAATTGGCTTAAAAACCAAAAATAAAAAAAAAAATTGAATAAAAGTTGTTGAAAAAGTGAAATGATTATAAAAAAATCTATGAATTATTTGTTTGTATTTTTTTTTATGTATGTAACTGTAATATTATTGGTAAATTAGTTAAAGGAGTACACAAATCAAGGTTTTAGTTAAAATTCGGTTTTCCAACATCAAGTTATATTGTCTTTTGTCTTATGTCCCTTTAATATTCGTTCGTTCATTCAATTAATAATTTAATTAATATATTTGTTATATGCTTTGTTTGTTTGTTTATTTATTTATTTGCATGTTGTCCTAGTCTTGTAATATTGTCCTAAATTGCTTTATATTATTTAAAGAAATTATTAAAAAGAAAACAAATATCTTTTTAACAAAACAAAATCATTTATTAATATTGTGAATTAAATAGGGTATTCGATAAATGGAAGACTTTTTGACATTTACACGATTTATTATTGGATAACCAAACGTCAAGTTTAAATACATATAGGGATTGATGTTGTAGAATTTTCGAAGTAATCATTTAACTAAGTAATCGTTTTATAAATATTAAATAAAACTTTATATTTGTTAAAAATTGTATGAGGAGGATTGGAATTAAATTATGGAAATTTAAAGAAAATTCTTAAATAAATTTATAGAAAATGATTTGAATGATAAAAAAAATAATTTTACTTACTGAATTGGTTATATGTCTGGAAAAAAAAAAGAAAATAAACAAATTAATATTTTTTAGATGTTTTTTGAAATTTATAATATTAAGAAATTAATAGTTACGTTTTAAATATTTTCAATAAATTTTTAAAACTGTCTAAAGTTTAAAAAATGTTTAAAATTATAAATTTGAATTTTTTTTAGGGAAACCATTATTAACAGCATTTTAAATTTTGAAATAAATATTTCAAGTACAATATAAGTTCAAAATTCTATATAAATAAAATTGTTTGAAAATAAAATAAAAAAAATAAAAAATATTTAAAAAAACAATTTTTAAATTCCAACAAATTTATTAGGCTTCAAGATTATTATTTTTTATTTTTAGTTGTTCTCACAAAAGTATCAAGTATGACTTACTAAATGAAAAGAATTTTTTCCTATAAGACAAATTTTAATTAAATATTGAGTTAGAGTTTTTCGATAATTTAGTAGCAATCAAAAAATATCTAAACATTAGGACATAAAATCGCAACGAATTAAAATATTGAAAAATAAAATAAATTGTAAATTTTATTTAAAAAATAATAATAATAAAATAAAATTTTTAGTATATTTTCGTAAAATTTTTACAATTTGAATAAAATTTTCTTTTAGGTTTTTTATTCGTAAAGATTTTTAATAATTTCATTAAATTAATCTTTAAAATTAATTAAAATAAAGTTACAATTTTCCAATTAAATAACTTTCAAATTCATCTTTAATTTTAACAAATTAAAAATTTAAAAAAAAAAACATAAAAAATATTATTAAATTCATAAATTTATTTGGAAAATGTTATAAAATTATAAATATGAGATATTTATATAGTTTACGAATATTCAAAAATTTAAATCTTAAATTTTTAATGAAATTTTAAGTATTAAATTTAATTATAGAACATCATAAAAGAAGTTCGATAATTTTATTATTTTTATTAAAAATATATTTTTAAATTCTAAATTTAATAAAATTTTTTTAAATTTTGTTAAATTTTTAAAAATCAAAAATTTATTTAAAATAAAGTTTCAAACATCAAATTCAATTTTTTTCTCAATTATTTTCTGCCTTATTCATAATAAAATTTTAAATTTATCAAAGCTTTAAAAAAAAATCCTTACGAACGAATAAATTAAACTCAATATTTTTTTGAATTTTTTGAAATTTTTGAATTTGAATTTTTTAATACTTAATCGTTCCCAAAAACATTTGGTTTTATCTTTTCATATTTATTTATTTTTTATTCAAATCAAAAACTAAGCAAATATAAAAATTTATTTTCAAATTAATTTTAAAAAGTTAAAAATTAATATTTTTATAATTTGAAACATTTTAGTTAATAATATTAATTCAAATTCAAAAAGTTTTTATATTTTTTTATACAATTTTAATTGGAAAATTCCATAACATGTTGAATTGTTTGGAAGATTTTATTATTATTTTTTTTTTATTATAAATATTATAAAATTTTGAAAAAGTTCTTGTTCACACACAGCAAAATTTCTTGCTACAATTCTTAGTTACCGAGAAAGGTAAAAAGCATGTAAACAAGAACATTTCAACAAGAAAAAAACTGTGTGTGAACCGCGACATATTAAGCAATAAAATTTATCATCTTATTAAAAAAAGTATTGATATAAAATCTATAGCAATAATTAAAAAATATAATTGTCGATGAACAACTTTCATTTAAAATTTTTTTCTTTTCCAAATTTTTACCATTAATTTAAAAATATTCTAAAAAAAAATTTAAAAAATTCGTTAGAAGTGTTTTTAAAACAATATTTTTCCAAATCCAAAATTAAATTGGATTTTCAGGAAATACTCTTAACGTTTTTAAATTAACAAAAAATTTTAACTTCAATAAAAAGAGATTTAAATCTGTATAAATCAGCGACCGTAACAGTTATGACTTTTATAATAAAGTCCGGAAATAACAAATATTTTTTGATTTTTATTTTTTCGATATTTTACTTTTATCATCTTTAAGAAACGTCAAAAGTATTCATGATTCCACAGACCGAACGCCAATAGCTAGAGCGTTGAAAGGTAGAACTTAGGTGTGTCTACCTTTATATGGATCCAAATTTATAACTTTTATTTCTGCTAGAAATAATACATTAAAGTTTAATAAATTGATCGATATTATGTTTTTTTTTTTTTTGAAATTACTAACTACATGTTAATATTTTTCTCTAATTAAAATTATTATATTAATTTATTATTATTTTTTTTTTTAATTATTTATAAAATTCGTTATTTTCTTACTTTTTATTATTTTATTTTTCTTTTCTTTATCTTTTTTTTTCTCTCATTTAGACCTTAAATTCTTTTAAGCAAAAACAAAAGCTTTTGTTGTATTAAATTCTACAAAATTATTATTAAATATTTGTTTCTGGCCAAAAAAAAAAAAAAAAATNNATATTTGTTTCTGGCCAAAAAAAAAAAAAAATCTTATTACCAAACTAAAAAAAACTGCCTTTCATCATCCTCATCATCACAAACATCTAAAGGCAAAAAATAACGTAAAGCGGCTCAAACAAAATGGTTCCAATATAAAACACTTCATCATTAAAAAAAAAAA
>MINK01173106.1:0-17637 GCA_001735545.1 Phormia regina
TGTGTACATATTTGAAAAGAGGACGAAATTTCCTAAACTATGATATATAATATAATAACCCTTTAAAGCGAATCACATTAAAGGGCACAAATTTCATACAAACAAATTGACTTTTGTTTCGTCCGACCATAGTACTTTGTTCCAGTTTTTACAGCACAGGTGGCGCACAGTGTTCGATTTTCAAATTTAGGTGGCCAAAATTAATTACACAAAAACTATAAATCGTACAAAAGTGATTTTTTGCATAGTAATTACTTACATATTGAAGAATTATAATGAAAAATAGTCAAAATTTAAAAATAAAATAAAATAAATTCAATTAAAAGTACAAAATAAAGATTACATAATTCATCATAATGTTTTAATGAAAGTATAAAAAAGTTTAGTAAAAAAACTAAATCATGTGGAATCTGAACCAATATATGCTGTCATTTTCACTATCAGACTCTTGTATATTTTAACATGCATTTTTTAGTAGCTTCAATATATCTGGCGTTAAATTTCGTTTTTTAACTGGTGGAGTTTTCCTGAAGCTGCAAATATAAGGATCTGATGATATTAATAGCCTTTTTATTAAATCTCCATTAGTCTCGGTCCGTGAATTGCAGTCTATAACGTCTATTGTCTTTATGTATTGCCACCGTTAGAATTTATCGATATCTGTTTAGACATGTCTATCAATATCCCCATTTTTTATCTAAATTCGTCTTGAATAATTTTTTTTAACTTTTACTTTGTTTTCTTCACCTCTAACTTGCCACATTTTTATATCTATCCTGTAAGCTATACGTACTAAACATTCCATGAATCATATCCAGGAATATAGAGGCGACAAGCCAAATTCCAAAACTCCAGTGTCTAAGGTTTTTTATAACAGGGCTGAAGTGTATTTCATTTCGGAAGGCTTAGCTCCACATACATAACATATTTGTGACGAATTGTAATTCGATAAAGCAGAACAAACTTTTCCATCAATCATCCATAAAATTAATTTCGGTTTTATATAAACAGTATTTTAGATATTGTTCACGAAAATGTTAAGCTCAGTAGAAACTAATTTTATTGTTTGGTCCTTTGTGAAAACCATTGCTGCACTTTAAAATAACTAGGCTAGCATCCGGATGGCTTTGGGTTCAACTCCGGGCTCTGACTATTTTTTTTTTTTTATTTTTTAATTCTTGTAAATCGTTCTATAAAAAAAGAATTACTTTTGCGACATCTTCAGCAAAAATAAGTTCCTTTCCTAACAAAGAAAAGTTCCAGTATATAACGGTTAATTCCTAGATGGAATTATTCACCCACGATCTTGTAAGCTCACAACTTAAAGAAAGGTATTCATTTAAAACTTACATTTCTTTAAAAGCAACTTATAAATAAAATGGTATTCAATTTTTTGTTCCAATTAGAAGGATAGTGTATCTTTGTTTTGAATATTTTGTTCGGGAGGGGCAGTTTCGGGCAAAACATTTTTTTAGTTTCTATTAAAAGAGTATCCCTAGTTCTCAAAACAATCAAAAGTTGGACCCCAGCTGATAACAGAAAAAAGTATTTTTTCAAGCATTTTTGTTTTTGACTTACAATTTTTTTAAGAGCTTCCCCATTATATCTTTCAATATCTAAAACTATCTTCATTCAAATATATACAAAATACCTGTTTTATATTTTAAAGGAATTATATTTTCATATACAAAAAGAATTTTTTAAAAATATGCCATAGAAAATTTTTTATTCATGTTTAAATTTTTTACTAATTTTCAAGCAAAAAAAATATTTTTCTTTTGTATATTTTACCCATCATTCATGTTATCGTTAGAAGCATTAATTAATTGATTTCAGCTAAAATGAGTACGGAAATGTCTTAACTGAATAATAGATGATTTAAGCTTTCTACCTCGGTAACTGCGAGGCCGATAGACTTGCGCGTGCAGGAGCCAATTTGAACCAATATGGTTACAACGATGATATAGGCGCTCCTTTAACAATAGGTAAGNNGTATCCATACCGGAAAGAACATACTACGATAATAATCGCCACATAACCGAAGGGGATATTCAAATCTTTACAGATGGTTCAAAAACAGCAGATATGGTGTACACACCCTGACAGGTGTGTACACCACATCAAGGATTGTCCAAGAATACCGATTGTCTCTGGAGGAGATCGCGAGACATTCGCTGGTTACCCTCACTTGGGTTCCAGGACATGGGGACATTAGCGGTAACTACGCGTGCAGGAGCCAATTTGAACCAATATGGTTACAACGATGATATAGACGCTCCTTTAACAATAGGTAAGCGGCAAATATCACGCAAACTTCATCTTGAGGCTATGGAAAGATGGACCAGGGAACCCACTTGTGTAGAGTCCAGGAAAATCTGGCCCATGATGGAAGAGCAGCGAACTATTCAGTTGTTGAAGCTGCCAAGGACCCATCTAAGGAACCTTATTGGTATCATCACAGGTCATTGGCCCTTCGGAGAACATGCTAGAAGGCTGGGACTCCCCTATAACGACTTTTGCAGAAGTTGTAAAGACGTGGAAGAAGAGGAAACCACTGAACATCTTCTATGTCACTGTCCGTCCTTTGAGGACCTACGGGAACGGCTATTTGGTCTAAGGACTTTGGTAGACAAATCCTGTCTCTTTAGAGCTGAACCGAGCAGGATCAACTCCTTTATAGGGACCACGAAGTGGTTCGATGGATCGGATGGCCAAAACGATTAGGCCTTGGCGCAACGGGAGCTTTCTATGGTAACACAACGGGACCTTATTTTGGACCCAAGTGAGCTTGGCCTAAGGCGGCTGCCAATATAACCTAACCTAACCTAAGCTTTCTACCTCTAGTTTTATGACTTTTTTTGCGAATAATTGCCATTGAACACTTTAGTTGAGGAACACTTTATTATCTTTGCAATTTTTCTAATCGATAACCCGTCAGAATTTAATTTAAGAATAACTTTTTTTCTGATTCAATGAACACCACGATCTATATTCAAATTTATTTACCGAAGACATAAATCATAAATACGAAACTACAATGATTAAATTAATCACATAAATTTTGCTTTAAGGATTTTTAAATATGTTTATGTTAAAAGTAACAATTTTTTATTGACTAATGGTAATTTTTTGTATTTTTTCGAATTGAAATTACAATTTTACTGATTTTTTTTTTTTGCAAATAAATATAAAATAAAAGCGCAAAAGAGAAAAAGTAAACAAATAATGAAATNNNGTCGTTCCTATTATTTTTTCCAACACTGTATATTAAGCATCGTAATGCAGATTTAAAAATGTGAAAATATGAAAGCATACTTTAAGGCGAACATTTTATTTCTCGTTAAGATATTGAAAGTTTTAAAAAATTAAACACATCCGAATATATACCTCGATCTTGTTCTAATTAATGTTAAGGCCATTTTTAACGCAAAAATTAACCCTAAATTTAACTTGTTAATATTAGAGTTACCATAACAACTTATAAAACAAATTTATCCAGGGAACCTTAATTTATTATTATATTTTCAATAGTTCTTTAAAGTGTTTTTGTTCGTTAAACAACATAAAATGGAAATTATTGAATTTTTACAAACAACTGAACAAAAAAATATTAAAAGTTATATTGGAATGAAGGTATTTTGAAAATTCCTTTTGTTAAATAAATTATTGAATTTACAACAAATGTTTTAAAGGTTAAAGAAAAACTACAGGAATATGAAATGGTATTGCAAGAACGGCAACAAATGTGGGTAAATTTAATAAGTTTACGAATTAATAAAATATTCATTAAAAGAATTCCTTAATTTTCTTATTATATTTTTAAAATATTTAATTATTTTATTAGGCTAAGACACATTTTCGAATTCGAAAATATGCAATATGATGAAGAACTAGTGCTTCTGCTGAACGAAAAATTAAATGAACAATTTAGAAAACGTTTAGATTGGGTTAATACCAAACGTATGGAACGAGTGAAAGCCGAAGAAGAACTTCTTAAATTAAAAAATCAACAAAGAGAATTGTAAGTTTATATCATACTGAATTGTATACTCTTCTTAATTGTTTTAAATTTTAAGAGAAAATTGTGAAGAATGGCGTCACCTGCAAAGCAAACAATTACTTTTGGAAACTAAGAAGGGACAACTCTATCAAATCGAAGAAAAGAAATTAAGAATGCAAAAGGAGAAAGAAATCGATAAAATGTGGCACGAAGTAATGCAGAGATTAAATCGTGAAAAAGAATATCAAGAGATATATGAAAATAAATTACTCAAAGTAATAGCAGGAGCTAATCAATTAAAAAATCAAGAAATCAATGAATGCAACAAAAAGCAACAACTTGAGGTGGCACAACAAGAGAGAAAAGAATTTCAAATTGAGTAAGTAAAAAAAAGTTATGTTTGTACAATTTTTGGAGAAATTATTTTTTAAATAAAATTTTTTTCTTATAGAAACCAAAAAGCTTTATTTATGGAAGAAAAATATCGAAGAGAAGAAAAACACAGAGAAATTTTGAAAAACACTCGTTATGAGCAATTGCTGAAGGTACGAATCCGATTTTTTTTTTCTTATTTTACTTTTGAGCCATTAATTGGGAAATATTTTAACAAAATTATTTTTCTTTTAAAGTCTCAAATCACATCCAACTGTGAAAAAAAATATTTAGATACACAATTAGCTTTAAAAGAAGCCCGTTTACAAAAAGAGCAAGAGGATCAACAAATTTTATTGGAATTAGATCAAGCTGAACGGCAAAAGGTAAAATTTAAATATAAATTTACATAAATATGAATGTAAATATGTATTCTAATTATAATTTATATTAAGGTGCGCAATAATGTATGGCAAAAGTACTATTTGAAAAATTGTCTCCAAGAAAAACAACAAAAAGTCAAAGAAGCAAATGATTATGAAAAAATGTATCTAAACACGGGTTGTGTTTTGCAACAAAGTCCAAAGAAACCTTATAATAAAAATGCACGTTAAATGATTTGTAAATTAAATAAAATAAAATATAAAAAGTTTATATTTCTTTATAGGACTTTAATAATAAAGTAAAGAAATATAATATTCCCGATATTATTTTGAGCTTTTTTGCAAGACTTTTAGTTTTTTTTTTTTTAATCTCAGATGTATTGAAAGAAAGACTTGATATCTTTAACTTTGTGTATTTTTTTTAGATCTGGCAACAATGATTCAATAATTGTTTATTTGTTTTAAACAACACCATCTGGTGAGCAATTGTTTTAGTTAAGATATCAACCAATTTATAAAAATTACCCTAAAAAGTGATCCCATAAACTTGTGAAAAAAACATTTTCCAACACAAATGCACAAATAAAAATTCCCTTCAATAAAATTAACCTTTAGAGGATATTTTATAAGACAACAACCATTAATTTTTAAATAACCCATGTAGTTGTTTTTACATATTAATAAACTCAGCTGACATCTAGTGAATAAACATATTAATATATTACTCGGTTAGTGTAGGTAACACAGCACCACGAATAAGTGAAATGTCCAAAAATCAATATCCCTTAAGACACTTAATATTATTATTTCCCCTATTAAGAAATTAATAATTCAAAACATTTACCTATACCAGTGGAATATTGTTTTAAAAATTCCCAAATAAAATTACATTCTACCTTAGACTACAACCTTAAGAGATTTATGAGAAGATCTTGAAGAAAAACCTTTTTTTTATTGACTTGAATATCTAATGAAAAAAGTTTTGTGCAAAATTTCATGAATATCAGAACATAATCGAACATAGCTTCAATATAAATACTTCTTCCTGTAATGACTTTAAATTGGATAAATCCCAATCGACACAAATCAATTTTATTTAAAAATAAATCACATGTATGGTCCATAATTTACTATATGTAGCTCACTTTCGGTAATCAATAAAATCATATAAAGCCAATAAAATCATATAAAAGTTAATAGCATTCATATATTTTATATTTATATTGCATTGTGTAGGGTATTATATGTTCGAGCTTGACCGAAATCAATTGGATCGTTTATGCAAAGAATACGGGAAAATGTTTGCAAATTTGAGAGCCTCATATTTTACAACAAAACGTTTTCGAACTTCTGACATTCAAAACATTTCGTTTAACGTTTTTATCCAGTATTTTATATTAAAGACGTGCAGGACTCCAATTTTACCAAAAAGCGTTCCTATACTGGGTAAATGTAAGTAATTTTGAATGAATAATTTTCTTCTTGCACCAAACAGCAAGAAGAAGATGATTTATAAAAAATTGTATAAATTTTTATACCAACTAATAATCCTGTTTTTCTTTTTTCTTTAATATTATCATAAATGTCCTCAATCAATATGTACTGATTTAATAATCAATTAATATTAAAATTAAAGATGATTGATGTCAATATGTCTCCGAATAAAAAAAAGATACAATTTAATATCATATTTTTTGAACGCTTGATAAAAGTTTATCAATCTAACTGAACCTCTTTAAGCATAACATTATGAAAATTCCTTTATGTGTATTAAAATGTATTAAAATTTTTAGTGAACAAATTTCCTAAGACAAAAATATAACAAAATTTACCTTTTAGCTTAAACAGAATCTAATTCAACAAAATTCCAATTTCATACAACAACCTTCTGGTAAAAAAAAAACTACCCTGAATGTTAAGTCATATGTTACAATGACTTCGCTGCTAAATGTTAAACAAAATACTATTTCAGTAAATTTTTTAACATTTATTTTCACACATCGCAGATCGCAACCCAATGTTAAAAAATAAATTTCCTTTTTCTTTCTAGTAATAAAAATTTCCTTTGTATAAATTAACATTCATAGAGGTAATAACGCTTCAACTTAAACATACTTTAAGAGTAATAATTTAGTTCCCCTTTAACTGGAAATAATCAAAATATTTATTTAAACATATTCAAATAAAATAAATTCTCTTAGGGAATATATGATTAACCTTTAAAAGGCCAATTTTAATTATTTATTAGATAATAATGATCCCAGCAACGTAATAGTTTTCTAAGACCAAAACCTTTCAACTATAACCCTCTTATACAAATAATCCAATTCCCTAATAAAAATAAATATGGTACATACGTTTATGGAGGCATTGAAAATGTTTCCTGAACAATACAAAACAAATATTAATGTTTATCAAATGGGAAATTTATTAACCAACCGATTGAAAAGTTTCAAACTAGGCTAAGGGTTATAGTATTTGCTTGGTTATAGCTTCAAAATATAAAAAAAGAATTTCCCATCAAAAATTCCTTAGCAGGGGAAATATTATATTATAAAATCACTATTTCTCCTTAAAACTTTTTACAGTAGCATAGATAAACACCTTTATAAAATAATCCCTTTAGTCTATTTCTAAAAGTTAAATTAGTTTGGACAACCACCTGTATGTTATGGTAATATAAAATGCTGAATATAAAAATACTTACGTTATAAAACTTAGTCTGGTACTAAACCATTTTAGAGGGGAAATAGGGGTAAAATTTATTATCAATACGAAAGAATTAGGGGAACAAATTATAAAACACACTCACACATTCTTATGAAATGTCATATCACTTCTATTTACCCCTTAAAAGACCAAAAACAAAAAAAAAACAAAATCAACCAGCCAACCAACCGCAAAGTCAATAAATAACAAAATAAGAGTTGCTTTGTTTTCAAATACAAAAGTTAATAAATAATAAAAATAACATTTTTACTAGTTCTGTTGGGGAGATCCAAAGGAGAAATGTCTAGCTCTTGGAATGTTATTGTCAAATAAATTGTTTTAATACTACTTTTAATTTTATAGTTGCAGCTTTTGTTGATTTTTGACAGACCTGTGATAACATATTGTATTTTCTAACAAAATTCCCCTGATTTTCTTTTTTTTTTGTTTTATTTAGATTTGTGTTTGTGTCTTTGATTTTTTTTTTTTTTGTCCCTCAAAATCAACATAACATTTTCAAGCAGTGTGTGTTGTTTGTAGGCACTAACTAGCTGGACGGATGACTCTCTTAAACGTATTTTGTATGATGTTTTTTGCGGTGGATTTGTTTTTGTTTTCTTTTTGTATTGTGTTGCTTTGAGTGTGAGTGAAATTTTGAGAGTCGGTATTTTTTTTTTACTGTATCGAGGCTTTTGTGACAGTTGAGTTATTTCTGGCATTTCCTTTCAGTGTACTGTAGTGCCGACGCGATAAATTTTTAACGTCTTTGCAATTATTATAGTTTAAGTAGAAAAAAACAATGTTAAGATTAATATTTATTTAATAAAAAGTGTTAAAACTTCTAATATACCCTCTCCACTACAAGTGTTGATAAAAATCCTATTAAATTTGACAAAATATCAACTGAAAATATGCAGATGAAAAATATATTTTATACAAATGAAAGCAAACAGCAATAAAATGTGGAAAAAATTTTAAAACGAGTGTAAAAAAGTCAAACGACGATGATCAGTTTAATGTTTTTTTATTTTTTAAACTTTTTTCAGTCTGCCATTTTTTTGTTTAATTTATTATGTAGTTTAATATTTAAACTAAATTAAAATTTTTAATAAAAAAATAATAAAAACAAGCATTGAATCGGCAACAACAATTTCTATAAAAATCTAACTAACTTTCTGTTGCTGCTGCTGCTAACAAAATTTGATAACAACAACAGTAAAAATAAATAATATAATAAAACAAACAACAAAACAATATAAATTAATAATAATATATTAATAATACACACATAAACAAGAACAACAACGACAATAGTAACAACAAACATTAAAAATAGCATTTTCAATTATAAAAAAACGAAGCAGCAACAACAATAACTACATACATACATACGTAGTACATATTAGCAAAGAAAGAGCAATGTGTTGTTAGTTGTCAAATAAGAAAAAACCGAATAATAATAAAATATAAAAAAAAAATAAATAAATTATAAAAAAGCAGAACTAAAATATACTGGCTGACTGGATGAGTGGTTCAGTAGTTGGCTGGTTGGTGTTTTTGTGCTGAGTGTCATGACGAATGTTGGATGGATGGAATAAGGTTGTTCTGTTCGTTCGATCATGATGGTGGTGTTTGTTGGTTTTTCGCTGTTCGTCGTTGTCGCAGTCATCATCATCATCGTCGTCGTTTAGTTGTACATAATTGTTGTTGTATTGGTTGTTTTGTATTGACTGATAGTGAATGTGTTTGAGTGTGTGTATGTGTGCATGTGTCCCTGTAGTTGTGTTAGTGGTTTGCTGATTTTTTTTGATATAATTCTTTTTTTTAGCTGCTGATCGTTTATGTTTTTATTTATTTTATTTTTTAAGTAAAAACAAAAAAAAAGTGAATCAAATATTTGTCACACAAATATTCGCAAAAAAAAATTCCGAAATAAACAAATGCACACACACACATAATAAAACCCCCAAATAATTCCAGAAAAACCTTAACAAATAAAACAGCAAGTTGTTATATTATTAACAATATTTTTTTTTTATTTCATTTAATATTGAAATGCTAAAGATCGTTTTGTATTTGTTTCTATTTTAATTAAACATTTTTTTGTTAATACAAGGTTATTTTTCTCCAAATAAATAAATGTCTCAAAAATATTAATATTAACACTAGAGATGTTAAACATCTTTTTAAAAAGTACAAAACACAATATTTCATATGGTACTTTTTGAAAGCAAAATAAAATACAACAAAAGTGCCAGAGCAAATAATGTCAATGAACTTTAAAGAAATAAACATGTGCGCTTGCTCACATTTATGTATCTATTTTGCGATAACTGAGTATTGTTAGGAATAACTAATTTTTTTTTTCTAAAACTTTAGTGTAAAAATAGCTCATTATGTATTTGTTTGTAGTCTAAAAACTACATTAAATATAAGATATTTTTCATATGATAAAATTCAGACAATTCAAAGGTTCATTGTCAATAATATACATAGTATGTACTTACATAGTTTTGTATTCGTTTGTTTTAGCCGTTTTGTATGACCTTAAAACCCTTAAACACTGATTAACGAAAATTAACTTTTCTGGCTTATCACTACATAAGGTTTTAAAATTGAATACAATTAACGTGTAACGTCGAAGAATTTTAAATTTATGCAAGAATTCCTTGAAAATGTGTTGTGACATTTTAATATTCTTATACTTGATTTTTTTTTTAAAATAATTTGGCCTTTTTTTGTTTTTCTCCTTTATCACACATAGAGAAAAAATATGGTCTCAGTTGGATATTATGTTAGGTTTACATGGTTACAATAAAAATTGGCTTTAAATTTTTTGATGATAATCATAATATGATCCTAATTTAATATTAATGTAATCCGATTTAACATATCAGATATTATATTATTAACCAATTTTATCATAGCATTATAACATAAAAAATAATTATAACACTTTTTGTTTTCAGTCGAAAAATTAACCTGATGTTGATGTTTCATGTTATATGAGAGATTTGTGGATAACGTCCTTTTTTGGTTATATGTTAAATATTTCCCTAAGTGATCCCCTATTAAAAGTAGGATAGTGCTGTGTATCCTGTTTACAACACACTGATGGCCGGCATAGCTAGATCGACTGTTAGATAAATATTAATCATTTATCCAAATTAAAGCGACAAAAATACGAAAATAAAAACGTATTAGGCAAATATTTTTTTTTTTATATTTATTAGAGCATAATAACGAGTTCCAATTTTAAAAATACGATTAAAGTATAAAAAACTATAAAATAGCTACTAACAGAATCAATATAAGAATACAATTGAATACAAATGGAGCAAACATTTTGTAATTTTTAGTTCATATTTGTTAAGAATTAACCTGACACTTTATATTACTGGTAGTTTATAATGACCTCAATTCTGTATTTTTAGGAATTTTAAGAAAGTTTTGCGATCATATTTAAAATTTCTAATTTAAATATGTAACTAATAAAAAGTGGGTCATGAACGATAAATTTTTTCAGCACGCATCCAAACAAATACTCCACGAATTTGGATTTCAGCGAAAACGAATATATTTATATCACTAGAAAACCAAAATACGCTTCAAAAATGGGTTTAATACGAATTAAATATACAGTAAACAGCGAAAAATATGACCTATAAACGAGAAATCATGCAAAATAAAAAAAATATTTTTTTTTATCAATATGATTATATTGGCCAACGAAATATCGTAATGTTTCGCTTGTAAAGTTGTTTACTGCTCTTACGACATTTTCGCGATTAAATCTTTATATGCTTCAATTTTGTTGACATGATCCCCAATGATAAAATGGTATCTATTAAAGTTAATTTTAAAATTTATTATTAGTAGGTTAGGTTAGAAAGGGTGGCGTCTTCAGGCCTACACCCAGAGGCCGAACGGCCCATTGTGATCCCTTTATGAAAGAATGAGAGAGAGAAATAGATATATGGAGATAAGTTAAAAATATAAGAGAAAAGAAAAGAAGAAAGTGTGGAACTCAAACCCAAACAAAAAGTTGTGATTGTTCCTAAGCCACTTTATTCCCATTACAAACCCTATAAGGTTGACAAGTCCATTACCATTATCCTCATCTAGTTCATGTAGTGTGTGTCTTCCAAACCACCTCAACCTATTTCGTTGAAGCCCTATACAATGACAGAGTATGTGCTCCACTGTCTCTAGCTTCTCAACTTCATCGTACTTCATGACCATGCCTATTATAACTCTAAGACTACCAAGACTCATGCCTAGAAGATGCTTTTAATCTGCCGGTTTCAAGCTAGGCCATAGCGTCCTAGAAACTGCAATTCGATCTATCATTCCAGACTCGATTTGTGTTGTCCTTATGGCCCTAAAGAAGGCCCCAATTGGAATCTTAACAGATGACTCTAAGAAAGACCTATCCAGCTCCGAGCCATTGCGAGCTAGCTCATCGGTTATTTCGTTGGCATGAATGTCGCAATAACCAGGGACCCAACAGAGTCTAATCATATAGGAATCCATTAACCTTCTCAATTCCTTCCTGCACTCAAGTACCAATTTGGATCTAACAAACAGACTAGTCAGGGCCAATAACGCTGCCTGACTATCAACATAGATAGTAGTCTCAGACCCTCGTTCAACATTCCACTCAATCAAGCCTAGTATTTCACAAAATAATAAATTATTCTTAAAATGTCAAAAAATATTCTAAAAGCGTAAAATATGCCCTATAAATAACAAAATATATAAATATGGTCAAAAATAATAATATGCCGTTTAGGGTAAAATATGCTAAAACATGCACTAAAAAATCTATGACAAACAAATTATTTGTTATGAAACGGATAAATATTTTATCAATGGCTTTATTCGACGTTCAGGAGAAAAATATGCAATTGCATATTTTGGTTACCCCATATAATTTAATTATAATTATTTCGAATATCATTGCAATTTAATCATCCCAAGTCTCACAAAAAAAATTACATAAATTCAACATAAAAAGACCTTGCTTAAAATACTTATAATTGAAATAAGTAATGACTATGGAACTTATAGTTATTAAGGACTTCGCAACATATTTTATGATATCTCCGCCGACAATTCTATCGAAAACAATTATAATTTCTGGAATTAGTACTCAAAAATGATTTACTATGTTCTTTTTATTTGCAAAAAGTACTAAAATATATGATACATTTTTTACCCATCAAGAACATTAAAGCATTTTTTTTTAAAGACAGCAGCAACAAAATAATCAAGTAAAAAGACGAAAAAAAAAACGGTAAAACGTGTTTCATTCATACATGTCTTTCTGTCTGACGGACTGTCTATCAGACTGTCTACTGCTTGAAAGTTTTTGGTAAACGAACAAACAACTAAACTTAGAAATAAATGATACATACGAGTTAGAGTACTTACTATATATACCTTTATGTATGTTGCTGTGCGATCTGGCCTGCCAGTGTGCTGTGCCATTCATTTTGTTGGCTTTACAGCAATCAGTAAAAATACTGCATATATGTACAATACAACGTGTTTTTTATTTTTATTTTTGTCTTTTCATTTCTATTCGCCTTTGTTTTTTCATTTCAAATTTTGTTAAAAATAAATTATTATTAAATTTTTTCGTTTTTATTTTTGCTATTTACTAAAAATAATAACTATAATTTTGTTGGTTGTACTAGTTTTTTTTAAAGGTTTACAAAAACATAACGTACGTATATATGTATTTTCTCATAATTTTTGGTTTCGTTTTAAAACAATAACAACTATAATTCTAAGATCATTGTCATTAGTAGATCATTAACCTCTAATTCTCTTCATGTCACCACAACCGGCAGCAACCATCAAAATCCAACCAACAACGATCAAACTACAACAACAACAACTAACTTCGTCGTACAAAATATACCTACAATAAGATTCTTCTGCTTACTTTTTTTTTGTTACTTTGTGCCTCTCATTCTTATAGTTTTATTGAGTTATTTTCTTGTTTTGCACTATTTAACTCGTATGTGTAAAAATAAATAATGTCTTTGTAGTTTCATCGAATAATTTTTATTTTATAATTTTTTGGTTATTATTACTTTAATTTCTATTTCCGCATTTGGTTTTCCGATATCTATTTTAGTATAGCCAGATTTTTATTATTTTGCCATGTCCCAATAAATTTAATAATTCCACAAAAATTGAGAAACAAAAACAATATAAAAAAGCAGTATTTATATTACCCCTAAAAATATGCTATGATTTTAGACTAAAATTAAACTCTTGAAGGGACTATAAACTATATATTTTTTGTACAGCGTGCTATTGAAAACATCTCGAAATACCCTTAAGAAATCTTTATCTTCCTAATCGAAGATAAAGATTTTAGGACTTTGATTAAAGCATTAAATTTGTAATTAAAAAAAATCTGCGTAAATGGGCACCCCGTCCGAAGCAGACTTTAAAAAATATACAAAAACTGGCGTATCTCCGCTCCCTAATAGCATCGTAGCATTTGGAACTATGCTAAACTATGTAATGGAACCTTTATAGTTTAAAACTTTATCACAACGAATGTGCTAAAGTATAATAATCAATTCAGAATAACTGTAAATTGATCTTACTTTGTCCGTCCGTCCGTCTGGTTGGTTGTCCATGTAAACATGATGCACAAATTACAGGTCGTAATTTGGAAGATAATTCAATGAAATTTGGCACGTGGGTTCTTTATATTAGAAGGATGGACCTAGCCTCCATACAAATCTCCTGCGAATGAAGATCAGTCCACAATTGGATATATGGGATATATAACTTCTTCGCTGAAAATCACTTTAATACGCATAAATCCCATACGAAAGTTGAAATTCGCTACAAATCGGTCCATAATAATTCTGTAAACCTACTTCCGAGAATTACCCTAAAGTGCATAAAATATTCTAGTTGTTAGTATCAACGCATTCTTCGTATATTTTATTTTATATTTAGTAAAAGTGTTAGTCTACAATTGGCCACAAGTGGAATATTCCCGAATTTTTATCTGGTGTATGATATCATTATACGATGTGCGAGTTAGTCATTATTTTAGGACTCAAAATTCAGTTTTTTTGCTTATATTTCTTTTATTTATATATCATACGTGCTTCAAAGCTATTATAAATAACTTTTAATAGAATCGAATTGAACGATTTAGCTGAATAACGTTGGAATGTATCAGCATTAGATTTGGAATTATACCACGTTATGTGCATTAGATTTGGAAGCGCTTTATTTAGAGGCAAAATTGAAAAATCGGAAAATTAAAAAAAAAGGAATTAGATATTTAATGATATACTTTGTGTCAAGTTACATTCGGTAGAGGTTTTATGTTTAATTGTTTTTATATATAGAAAGACATTTTAGCAACCATTTGGAAAGAAAAATATTTTTTTTTTTTTAATATAAGGATTAACATTATTGAATCCGAAGAATAAAAAATAATCAGCTGTGCTGTTAACAATAGCTGCAAACGGAATGTTAATATTTGTTTAGCTTTGAAAAGTATGTCATTCGGCAACAACATGATACCAATATCAGATTTTTTTTTATTATTGGGTACACTTTATTAATGTCATACATACGTCATATTGTTTTAAATATATACATTGATGTCATATGTCTGTCATATTTTGGCATTATCAATGATTAGCATCATAGGATGATGTATAAGTTTATAGTTTGCAATTTTTCATCAATCGCCCACAATTATTCCATTCATCTGACGTCGTCAATATAATTAAATAAAAATGAAAGTTATCCCGACTTTTTTGTTTTTGTTCTCCTTACCCTTTATTTTGGATACCAATGATTTTTTCACATTTTTTTATTTTTATTTTTGTGTCTCTTCTTAGTCTGCTTTTGTTTTGTCAAATTTACAATTTTATTTCATTTCGCAAATACACATTAATTCCTATGTGTGTGTGTGTAAGTTATTAATAAACCTACAGTTCTGTTAGCAATAATATGTCCCTTCTTTGAACGATATACTTTTTTAAGATCTCTTTAATTGTTCGGTTGTCATCTGTTCACACCTATATACATGTCCTTTGTAAGATAAAAGGAAAACAATTTGCTATTTTCATTTTCGCAAGTTATATTGTGTGTAAACAGTTAAAAGAAATTCTATGAGTCAAATAGTATTGTTCCTTAAAAAAATAATGGAATTTCAACTATTTTGTAAATAGTTGTGACTCAAAGTGGCTAGTAAAATCACTAGTTGCACTATATATGCCAGAACTGTGGGGAAACTTCTACATTTTATACATTTGTGTGGATATTTTATATTCTTCTTCTTCACCTGTTAAAATATTCTATTATTATTTGTTGTTGCTGTTTGTTTTGCTTTCTTTATTGTAGCTCACACATACACACACACACAGACAGAAAGCATTTTTTTTTTAATTCTGTTATTAATCTCTTGTTAATGATCTTCAAAAAAATAAAGTGTTTATTTTCGTCTATATTGTATTCGGGGTTTATTAGTTTATTATTTATTATAATTATATATTTTTTTTTTTTGTTAAAAACATAATACATATATTTAGTATTAATTTAAATTTTTTATAATTATATTTTTATTTAAAGTGTATTGTCCCATATAAAATAAACAATATTTAAATGTTTATTTATGAAAAAATTAAAAACAAAAAGAAAATCAACGTGAAATTTGTTAAATGTTTGATCTGTAACAAGAAAAAGTTAAATTAATTATCGTATTAAAAATAAAAGCAAAAGAGAAAAAATACATTAGACTAAACAAATATTATAAATAAATAAAGAAAAAATTAAACATAAAATGACTTCTAAGCATCAAATAAAACAACAACAGCATTCACAGCAACAACAACACACATTCGGAGATGGTGATCCTTTTAATTATGAAGAACTTAATGTTATTGGGACAGGTAAGTAAAAATGAACTAAATTTTGAATTAAAAATAAATATCATAAAATACATACGTATGACATACATACATACATACATGCATATATATGTTTTGTTTTTATTTACCCACATTCAATGACACACTCCCGTTAATTTGCATAACCCAGCAAAATGTTTTATAAATAAATTGATTCAAGTTTAAGCATCATACAAGTTTATTGTATTGCACAGTAGGCCAGAAAGAAAGAAATGTAGGTAAATAAATATTTTTAAAGCGTCACACATAGATCTCTCCTTACCTGTGCTATAAGTTAGGAGAGTTAAGACATCTCTAACATATTAAGTTTTCCATCTATTTTCAAAAAAAAGTTTTGTTAAATCCTAATTTTTAAAGAAAATTAATTTCCTCTTTTTTCGTCGCCATATTATACTTCTAACGTTTGAGCGATTTATTATTTTAGTGTGTTGCCATATCTTCTTCAAGAAATCAGAGGTTTTTGTTAATTTTTTTGGTTTTGTTTTTATTTCTAACGAATTCTTTGAATTGAAAAAAAGGAAGAAACTTTAATTTAATGGATATGTTCAAAATATTAATTATTTATAAAACGGATTAATGGGACGAAGTCCGAGAAAAGTACCACTGTTGAGCAAGAAAAACATACGAAAAATGTTGGAATTTGCCTGGCGACACCAGTGCCGTAAAAACTGTAACAACGTACGAAACAAAAGTCAATTTATTTAGATCTAACGGAAAATAATTTGTACTTCGTCTTGCAAATGCTGAATTTGATCTAAAATATACAATAAAAAACCGTCAAACATGGTGGTGGTTCTATAATGCTATGGGGATGTTTTTCGGCCTCTGGAGTTGGTCCAATAGTTTGGATTCAGGCAAAAAATGAATGCTGCTGAAATTCTCCAGAATAAAATGCTTCCATTTGCCAAAAGGCATCTAAAATGGGGATAATAATCCCAAGCATTTCGCTAGAAGCGTCCAAACGTGGTTTCAACAGAATGGGATGCTAGTAATGGAGTGGTCGTCCCAAACCGGACTTAAACCCTATTAAGCATCTCTGGGGAGTCCACAAAAATAAAATTGTTAGCTTTAAATCAAAAAATAAATAAGAGTTGTGGGAAAAAAATCATGAATCCTGGCACACAATTCCGCCCGAGGTATATACGAATCTTGTGGGAGGTTATAAAAAAGAAAGAATCTTCAACCAAGTATTGAAAAAGTATTTAAAAATGAA